>JANHGC010001328.1:1269-12314 GCA_027560395.1 Boaedon fuliginosus | reverse complement strand
GAATATGTGTTTTCCAATGGTCTTAGGTGACCCCTGTGAAAGGATCGTTCGACCCCCAAAGGGGTCTCGACCCCCAGGTTGAGAACCACTGCTCTTGCCTTTCCCTGTGAAAGGAGAAATTGAGGGACACCTGAATACCTGGCATGCAAAATCAACAAACAAGGGGGAACAAAAAAAAAAGCATTCTCCGAATCCACAAGGCCTTCTCTTCAACTCAGCCTTTCCAAATCTCCAGTCGAAGTTGGACTAATCGATCTCTAAATGAAGGGTCTTGGCAAATTTAAGACTTGGGGACTTCAATTCCCAGAATTTCTCAGCTAGCTGGGAGGTCGGAGGCCCCTGATCTAGAGAACTGTGCTCAACCTGCCACCCGGGAGATACTAGAATGGAAAGCTAGACTAGTGCCTTGGTTCTGAACGACAGTGGAGGGTCCAAACCAAGACTGGGGATAGAATCAAAGACGTCATTCTGCTCTGCTCCTCCCCACACTTGGGTTGCTCCCACTCCACAGATTTCTGCTCTCTACCCACACATTGGCTCTCTCCTTTCACACGTTGAAGGGGAACACACTTTCGCACGTTGTACCCTGGGCTCCTTCCATATCCACTGCCTCCCAACCTTCAGCTTTCTGATACCAACTTCTGCCAGCGGGCCAGCCAGTTAAGAGAGGAAAGCAGACCTCCATTGTTATGGCTGTTGCCGTCAGCCGGATGTTTAGATTGGAACATTTGACATTTTTTTATCCACTTCTTTTGTCCTTCCCAAAGACCCGGGGAGGCAGATGTAGTTTGATAGTGTTAAAGACATTACCGCAGAGTATAAGCTGTTCTAGGCAATGCTGCCTTTTGCAACTGATGATGGATGATTTATTTATTTATTTATTTATTATTACATTTTTTTGCCAAGTCCCAAAGGACTCTGGGTGGATTACAACATAGATAGCAATAGCACCCAGATTTCATACACTGCTTATCAGAGCTTTACAACACTCCCCAAGCAGTTACAGAGTCAGCATATTGCCCCCAAACAATCTGGGTCCTCATTTTACTGAAGGATGGAAGGCTGAGTCAACCTTGAGCCTGGTGGGATTCGCTCTGACAACCTGCTGAAACAAGTCAGCAGAGTCTGCAGTGCTGCATTTAACCACTGCGCCACCAAGGATGATTTTGTCAATGCTGGTGTTTGTTCAAGTAGTGACCAGGTAATTGGTTTGTATTTTTGTGGTGCTGCTGCCCCTTTTGTTGGATCTTTCATTATTAGGACAATTTGCTGGCCAATGGTTGATCTTCCTTTCTCTTTTGGCTACCATTTTTCGAACTTGTTATTACAAGTCCTTTCATTTCAACTTTTGTTTTGATTCTTATCCACATCCTTTATCCAAGCTGCATTCTTTTTGTCTATGGAGATTCTCAGTCATCCAGGTCATGGTTGTCCCAAAGATGCTTTTTCTTATCCAAGAAGCTTCTTGGATGAGAAGGGAAACATCCTCAAAGAAAAGCTAGGAAGTCCAATTGGCTCTTGGAAAAGCACCTTTGGGACTTTGCAGTATTTCTTTGGGTTTTTCCATAGCTGTCCCCAGAATCTTTTCCTTGTTGCATGTGGAATAGTTCATTGCGGTCTGTCCATTGATGGATTGTAGAAACATTTCTAATTCCACTAATTAGAGATTCTTCCTATAATGTACAACTCAAGCTCCATATCTGCTCCTCCTCTTGGATATACTGTAGCTGTTGTTTGCTGCTTTATTTTTCCCAGTACTTCTCAGTCTTCCTTGTTTCTAGGTGATATTTCTTGAATAGGTTTTTTTTTTTAAAAAAAATTGTTCCTTTTCTTTTCATTTGTTATCGCTTGCTTTCACCTGATCTTAGGATGCTGATCCTATTTGATCTTTTATTTTGGTACTGCATTGCTTGGCTTTTTTTTCTCTTTTTTTGCTCCTTTTGCATGCCAGGTATTCAGTCATAACAGCAGCTGTGCTGTGCATTAGTTGGTTTGTTTCTTGCAGGGAGCTGGTTCTTATGTTTGATGTTACAGTATTGGCACTTTTTAATACTTATGCTACTAGCTGGTTCTGTAGAGCAAACTTCAATGCAGGCAACCTTATTCTGTTGTTTTTGTACCATTCTGGATGCTCAGTTATTCTTTGCTTTGATTCTTTAGAGGACTTTGCTCTTTCTGAGAGGTCAGAGTAATGGGTGCCTAGTTTGGGATTGAAAATAATTAAATTGCAATTCAGGCTTCCATTATTGTTGACTCCTCTTGGTTTTCCTCCACAGCTTCAGCTACTTCTGGAAAGGCTTTGATTTCTTTGCCCTTCAAAAACCTTTGCAGTTCTTTCAATTCTACTTCTGTGAAAATAATCTTTTACATTATTTCCCCTGTTGCTATGGTTGGTCACACCGTCAGCCAGATGTTTGGACTGGATTTAGCATTCCAACTATTGAATCCTTTCCAAGAATAGGAAGATAGGAAGATGATGTTCTTTGATGGCATTAAAGGCCATAATCGCATGATGCAAGCTATTCCAATAAAGCTGAATTTTGCAATTGACTGATGGTGATTTTGTCAGTGGAGATGATGTTCAAGTGATGCCCCAGATGTTTTGGGATTTCACCAAAGGTGCCTATTACTATTGGTGTTATCTTCACTTTCTTTTGTTACAGCTGTTCCATTTCTATTTGTTAGGTCGTTGTATTATGAGATTTTCTTCAGTTCTTTTCTATTTTAGTTTTCTTGTAAGCAGCTTGGTCTCTTCTGTATTCAGTATGCCTTGATATCCCATAATTCTCCTCCTCCTCCTTTATTATTACTATTACTATTACTATTACTATTACTATTACTATTGCTACTATTACTATTATACACTTTATTCATTAAACATGAAACTCAGTCAACTGAACATTTAAAAATGTATCACAAATATCATTGACTGGCTCTGATGGTTGATACGAGTTGCTGCCAGTATCCTAGGTATCAACCATGTATCATCTTCTTCCTCTTCCTCCTTCTTCCTATTATGATTATGATTATGATTATTATATATTCCTGTTCTAATCTGTAGCCTAATTATGGCAGATTCTGCTTTGGGCTATTCGTGTGCCATTCTCTTTCCATCGTTTCCCAATCCCCCCACCCCTCTTATTGGAATTTGGCTAAAGCCCAGATCAGAAGAGAAACCCAAGCAACCAGTCCATTTATCGTTCAGGCTGCAATGCTAGGACAACTGGTTGTTTCGTGGTGATTCCAACATCCTGAAAGAGAATGCCCCCCCCCCCCCGCACCTCCAAAATCATCCTGTTTATCGGGATTGGCACGATTGCCAATTAGGATACCAGTATTTGCAGTAATTTGAAACAGATGCAATACAGGCAGGATGAGCAGTGGCCACTTGTGCTAACCTTCAGAGAGGCAGAGAGTGGAGAAAGCTTATGGAAGCCAGCTCAGCTTTTTGTAACAGGACCATACCTTGTGGAATAAGGACGTTCTGCCCAGGTCACCTAATTCAGCAGTGGCTTTATTTGGAAGGAGGGATCTTGAAGACCAAAGCCACAGCATCTCTCATTTCTATTATTTGTAAGGAAATTAATAAAATAATTTAATTTTATCTGAATGAGCCTTTCATGCAGAAGCTCAAACCTGTCTATATAGTACACTCTTCTTCAATTTCCCCACCAAACTTGACTGACTGGGCTGTGTTCACAAGACATTATGACCCAATGTGAATTTAATCATGGTCTAATCAGCTAATTTGGTTTGACACACTATAAAAACAGGATATGTTGGGTTTGTCACAAGAGATATTTGTCCTCAGGGTGTCAGTAGCGACGACTAGCCCAATTTGCCCAGTAAACTTCCATGGCTATCAATAAACCTGAAACTGTGTCTCTTGATCTTAATCTATACTTAGGCTAGCTTTCACCAAATTATGGGAACAAAGCCACTAGCTCTCTTGATCTATCCAAGACCCAAAAAGGCTAGATCTTCAGTTCTTTTGTAGCATCATTTATATTTATTTATCTCAGGAATAAATTCTTGTGGGTTCAGTAAGACTTTATTTGCTTATTTTGTGCCTTCAGGTCAGAGTTGACCCCACTGTTTTCTTCTGGAACCTCCAGGCATTACTTTTTCTGAATGAGTTTCTGAACCAGCTTTCTATGCTCTTCATCTCTGAACCACTTTCTGTTCCTCAGGGCATAAAGGCTCGTGATCTGTTACATACTTACATGGAGAAAGCCATCTTGGAGAAACTGCAGAGGAAAGATCCTGAAGCTCACCATGATGCCCTGGATTTTATCATCAACAGCGCCAAAGAATATGGCAAAGATCTCACTATGCAGGAATTGAAGGTGAGGATTTTTATGCTCCTGGGGATCAGTGGTTTCTGTTGTGACCCGCCAGTGGCCAGCGGAGCTGGCAGCAGATTCAGACAGTGAGGAGGTTGGGAAGGAACATGGGCCAGTCTTGGACTCTGGGGAAGGCTCTGATGAGTGCTCTGCATCGGAGGCAGAGATGGGGCCAGGACCGTCTGACAGTTATCAGCTGCCTTCGGAGTCAGACATCAGTGAGGTAGAAGAACAGCTGGAGCCTGTCCCCAGTGTGCGCATGTGCAGAGCTGCCAGGAGAAAGGACAGCTAAGGAACAAGGGTCGACTTGGGAGTAACTACGAAGATCCTCTCTTGTTCTCATTTTTCTCCTCTTCTGTATCCATCCTTAACTACTTTAAAGGAAGGGAAAGGAAGAAAAAGGGGGAGAGAGGAAAATTGGGGGAGCAGTCAGAGACTTTGGAAAAAGCTTAGAGAAGAGCAACTAAGATGATCAATGGACTGGAGACTAAGTCATATGAAAAATGTCTGCAGGATTTGAGTCTGGCTAGTCTATACAGAAAAAAAGAATTAGGGGTGACATGATAGCAGTATTCCAATATTTAGAGGGGCTGCCACAAAGAAGTTGGGGTCAAGCTATTCTCCAAAGCACCAGAAGGCAGGACAAGAAATAATGGTTGGAAACTAATCAAGGAGAGAAGCAACCTGGAATTAAGGAGAAACTTCCTAACAGTGAGGACAATTAACCAGTGGATTGCCTTCGGAAATCGTGGACGCTCCATCACTGGAGGTTTTAAAGAAGAGACTGAACAGTCACTTGTCTGAGATTGTATAGGTTCTCCTGCTTGAGCAGGGGGCTGGACTAGAAGATCTTTAAGGTCCCTTCCAGCTCTATTCCATTCCATTCCATTATTTTGGATTGTCCTGCCTCAGTTAATGAACATAGATATAGAAATACAAATATAAACACAGGTATCTGCACACACACACACACAACAACAACAATAATGATAATAATAATTTATTTTGTATGCTGCCCAATCCTGCAGGACTCAGGGCGGCTCACAACATAATAAAAAAGACACATATCATACAAACATTTAAAATCCCCCTAAAATTACAAATTTGTGGTGGGTTAACCACATGTAAGTGCCCCACAAAGTCCAGCAAGTGTTCAAGTGAAGTCCCAAGGGACTAAATGTTGCAGAAGGTTCATCAGGCAGTCTAGGTCCAGAATTAAAAATCACAAAGTTTCAAATCAAGGCACATGATGGAATCTGGGTAAACAAGCAGTTGTTGCCAACAAAGACGCTCAAGCCTGCTGCTCTTCTTAAAGAGAAGCAAACCCAGCGTTGCTTGTTAGGAAGGGCAAGGGCTGCTTTTTTTGCAAGGAGCCTTAGAGGGAGCCCTCTTAGAGAGAGTCGGGCTGCTGGGGTTCGCAGCTCAGTCTCCTTATCTCCAGAGACTGGTAGCAACTACTGCCCACTCCTTGCAGCTCCTTGCACAGTGGCTCATCCAGCAACTTGAATCAGCTGCTCATTGTTGAGCTGGCCATGACAAGTACAGGGAAATGTTGCGAGTACCGTATGTTGCCGAGGGCTTTCAGAGCACCAACATTTTGATACGTCTTCCATAGCGACTCCTAGAATCCTCAAATCTCTTACTCAGATTTTTAAATTAGCATTTTTTTCCTTTAAAAGGCTGAGTAATAGCTTATTTAAATTCTAATCACAAGGTATCTGAGATGAAAGCACAAAAAACATTGTTTATTAATAGCATGCACATTGTTATAGATATAACAGATACAACAACAACAACAACAACAATAATAATAATAATACTCTTCTAATTCTTATATCTCCATGGCTTGCCTTACAGGAATCTGCAATTGAACTAATATTTGCAGCATTCTTCACCACGGCCAGCGCCACTACTTCTATGATCTTACTCTTATTGAAACACCCATTGGTCATAAAAAAGATTCAGCAGGAACTGGCTTCCAATGGCCTCCCTGGAGAGTGTCAGTGCTTTGCAGCTGAGGATTTTCTAACAAAATATCCCTCTGGCCAAAAAACTTTGCCAGCACATGAGAAGGAAAACAAAGATGGAGACTCCCGAGTGCCTCTTCCATCCAGATTGGGAAGAGAACAAGGACGAGGGACCACGATGGGAGAGAAAGGACCTAACCTAAACATCATGGCTAAAGTGTCCCAGGATATTGTCCGTGGAACTATAAATGGTCCTCGCTCATTGTCCAGGCTGGAAGAAACAGGCCAGTTCTTTAGCAGCCTGGAAAGATCTGAGTATTGTTGCCACCCTTACCTGACCCTGGAGAAGTTGAATCGCCTGCGCTACTTGGATTGTGTCATTAAAGAAGTTCTCCGTTTGCTGCCCCCAGTATCTGGAGGGTATAGGACAGCCTTACAAACCTTTGAGCTAGATGTGAGTTGAGTGGCTTGCTCTCTAACCTTTTGGGGGAAGTGTGAGGAACCGGGGTTGACCTGAATTTTAGAAGGTTAGGCTGAGAATTTTACACGGGGACCCAGGAAAGAACACTTTGGGTTCCTAGTAATTCCAGTAACTTCTTCTGTTTAGAGCAATGTTTCTCAAACTTTGTTGGTTCACCGCTCCCTTTTAGAAAAAATTGAATGCTTAACGCCCCCTGCTAAGCCCCACCCCCAGGGTAGGGGAGTGAGCTGCCCAAGCCCTGCCCTTGGAACGTCCCGCCCCTTGCCTAGGGCACTGCTGGTTGGGCCAGCCCCGAGTAATGGTGAGGGCACAGAGGACAGGAATATATGCTGCGCTGGCACTGCTCTGACCCACACATCGCTAACAACTGTGCGGGAAGCTCTCAGTGAGAAGCCGCGCCCCTCCCTTGGCTCATTGAGCAGGCGCAGCATGGGAGCTGGCTGAATCCTCTGCTGCCCACCAATTGGTTCCTGGTGCCCCCTAATTCCATGCAGACTAGGGGGCGGTACTGCCCACTTTGAGACCCACTGGTTTAGAGCCAGCAGATATGTGAGGAATCTCAGGGCCATTTGTAGGAAGGTGGACTTTTGGGGTATGGGAAAGGATGTCTCAAATGAACCCTTAAGTACTGCAACTAGGGATGGGAAACATAGAAGCTCAGTAAAGAAGATTCCAAGTCCTGGGTAGTAGACTGTGATAATGAGTGATGAAGTTTGTGAAGAAAAGTCAAGAAGAAAAAGGGCACAGAAAGTGTGTCCGAGCAATATTTGTATGCTGGTCTCTGATTCAGTTTCTGGCATTCACTCTTTTAGCAATGGAAAGAAATACTGCTTCAAATGCTGTAGGAGCTGCTATCAGGTCCTGTCAGCAATGTGGGGCAAGATGAACCAATGGTCTACTTTGATAGAATCCAGAGAACTGCATATTTGTCATAAGAAGATTGAGAACTGGAGAGAGGCATGAGGTCAAGACGAATGCTTCATTCAGATAACCAAAATTATTGTGCCCATTGGGCAGAATTTAGGAAGAATAACTGTAATGGTTTGGTGTAATGGTTAAAGGCGCTGGGCTAGAAGCCAAGAAATTGTGGCTACTCCTACCTCAGTCCTAAAGCCAGAGGGGTGACTTTGGGCCGGTCCCTTTCTCTCCACTCTAGATAGGAGATCAGGACAAGCCAGTTTCAAAAATCTTGCAACAAAAACTGATAAGACTTGAACATTCCCAGAAGTCAACACTGATCCATAATCATGAAAAAAAAATGTGGGGGACACACAATGTAACTGCTAGTTACAATTGTTCTGATCTGGAATGGCACTTGGAACAGCCATGCCATGGTAGTACTAATATTATGGCCATAAATAGCTCAGTTCATGGAGACTGTAATTTTCACTAACTGAAATACTGATAATTTAAAAAAAAAAAACACAGGTTCCCATCTTCCTTGACCTATAGCAGCAATGTTCAGAAAGACATTAAAAATATATATAAAGCACAAAATAAAATGACATATTTAAGGAGAAGAGAGAAACTTAGTGAAAAAGTGGTCTATTCATAAATTTTTCTGTCTGTTGTTTAGTTGTTTGAAATGGCAGCACTTTGTAGCAGAAAATCCTCATTTAAAAAAATATTGTTGCTTGTAGATCGTTAGTAATATTTTTGAAGTTAGCCTGTCTAAGCACATGGATAGTGGATGAAGTAAGGCTCTTGTTGTGCCTCCCAAAGGTTGGATCACACTGTTTGAATGTTTGCTCATGCTGTCAGACAGGTTTCATCCATCTGGCTGCTGTCTGTGGTGCTGATTTTCTTCCATCTCTCCTTCCCTTGCTTAAAGGGCTACCAGATTCCGAAGGGTTGGAGTGTGATGTACAGTATTCGGGATACACATGAGACCACCAGCATCTACCAGAGTCCCCCTGATACTTTTGATCCAGAGAGGTTTTGGGTATCGCCGGAAGACCGGGAGGAGCACAAAACTTCGGCCTCCCTCCGGTTTCACTACATTCCGTTTGGTGGTGGAGTCCGAAATTGCATAGGCAAAGAACTGGCCAAGGTGATTCTCAAGATGCTCACCATTGAATTGGTCAGCACAGCCAGCTGGGAATTGGCCACGCCTCATTTTCCCAAAATGCAGACCGTGCCAATTGTGCACCCTGTAGATGATCTTCAACTCTATTTCCATTCTCTGAAGGCTGGCCATGAAAGCAGTGGAGCAGGCAAAGTCAACGCCTGAATGCATAGACATCTCCATTACATCTGTAGCTTAGGAGTAGACTAGAACAGGCCTCTGGGTCAAAACACCACTTTCCTTTCAGTGTCAGCCCCTTTCACCTGCCTCTTGGTTATGGAGTAAGAGAAAAGGATGGACTCACTGCACTCTCCCTTAAAGGCCTGCAAATATATTAGCATCTGTTCTTTGGACAGATATGCATCAGTTGGTCTTCTGTCATCTTTAGTTGTATTTTTTTTTTGTAACAAAGTGCATAATCACTTTGTCTTGTGGTTAAGAGAAGACTTACTCCAAAGATAAATGTCTTGGGTAAAAGAGCTGGAGACACGAGGATTATAAGGATATGTAGTGCAAGCAAACAAAAAATGGGATGCAGTGAACATTTTGGGAATCCATGATCTAGTCTGCCCTATGAAGTTTCTTCAGGACCACTCACACAGCTTCTGAACAAGACTGCTGCTCCATCACTTCCTTACAAGGTGACTGCGTATTCCTGATGGGAGGGAACCTTCATAGCTCTGTTACCTTCAGCATGGAAAATGTTCCAAGTGCAGTTCAGAAGGGCCATCAGAAAGGAAAGGCACTGGCAAAGCAAGAACCAACAAAAGGAAACGGAACCAAATAGATCAGAAACGGACTTTGCTTCTGGATGTGCTTTTTGTATTTAAAGACAATGAATGTAACCATGTTCTGCATTGTAGACAAGAAGACAAAATAGACCTGGAACAGATTTTATCTTCCAGTTTCTGTTATGACCCCAAAGTTAATGGCAGTGACTAGCAATGGCTCTCCATGGTTTCAACTTGGAATCTTTCCTAGATGAAGATGGATGGAATTGAACAGGAAACATTCTGCCTCTATGGCATTTGTACAATTGAACTGTGAGCAGCCTTGATCACAACACAAAAGCCTCACCCTATTTTAATTAAGCAAGCTACTCATGTGTTAGGGTACCAAGTTGTCAAGCAAACTATGGATGGGTTGTCTTAAGTCTGGTTCATAATCATAGGTGCTTTTTCATTCTTTCTCCTTTGGGTCCTGCAAAATGAAAAGCATTATATTTGAATGGATATGAAGTAGTTCATATCTGAGATTTGACCTGGCATGGCTTGCTGACATATCCAGTTTCCAAAAGGGCAGCTATACTAGCTCTTGTAGTAAGAATAAGTGAGGGTCTTATAAAAGAGTAACATGATTTCTTATAGCATGTGCAATTATGGATTAGTTATGGATTTATTGCCACCTGTGCAAATATGTAATTGATAAACTAAGGTTAATTCCATCCATCTGATGATGTCTCTAGTCTGTAAATTAAGCCAGGATGGGGAACTTAGATTCCTCAGATGTTGTTCAGCTATCTATGAGCCCAAACCATTAAGGCCTATGGTGAGGGATCCTGGGAATTCTAGTTCAGCAACACCTGGAAAATCACTGGTTCCCTACTCTTGCTTACATTGTAGTAAAATGTTTAGCCTTTCAATTCACTGCCTTGTCGATATGTTGAGCTTTTAATCACTAGCATTTTTAGCCAGTGTTGATGGGCAACTAGAATTTTTGTGGGGTTGTGTATTTGAGGAATGCCAATTTGGGGGGAAATAAAACTACTATTAATACTTATCGGTCCTCTCCAACTGTTTAAGAAAGCACTTTGTAATACCTGAAGAATGACACATACTTCTCTTGAGCTAGGCTAAGAATTGGCTTTAAAAGGCTATGGGGATCATTATTACAGAATAAGTGCACTGTGTGGATAATTCCTCTCTCTGATCCAGATTGTGGGGACTTGCCAAGAAATTGGTTTTCAATCACAAGTTGCCAAGGAAAACAACCTGTTCATACCAGTAGATCCCAAAATCTAAAACAATTATCTTCAAAGGAACAGAGAAGATGGACACAAGTGAAACCATAAGGAACAAAAGGTTATTACTCTTCTAAAAAAAACCTGCTGAAAGATATAGACTTAGAGCAGTGTTTCCCAATGTCAGCCATTTTAAGATGGGTGGACTTCAACTCCCAGAAGTCCCCAG
>JANHGC010001327.1:224827-236790 GCA_027560395.1 Boaedon fuliginosus | reverse complement strand
CTGCAAATAAAACTTATATAAAAAAAATGTTTTGGCATTTTGACATATTCAAACATAGTATCTTGGTTCTCTGTGTTTTAAGGAAATACGTTCAGTAAAAAAAGGCATCAAATTAAGCAACTGAGGGACTTTCCTAAATCTATAAAGCTAAAGTCTTGTGTCATCTATGAAAGAGTATGTCTCCTCCGTATGAGCTACAGTCATTTCTAAATAACAAACAGGACGTGCTATTAGTCGCATCAACCCTAGATTTCAAAAATAAAAATTATAGTCACCTTGGACACTTAAGAAAACTGAAGCCATACATAATACTGAATTGTTGACTTTTGTAGGAGAACCACCCTTCCAAAGAAAACCTTTGATGATTTCATTCATTAAACTGCAAAGGGCAAAGAAAAAAAAAACCTCAGACAATTAAGTCCATCGGTTTAAACTTGCTCATGTGGCACATTGCTGAGACGGTCATCTGACATGAAGTGGTTTGCACAGACCTGTCAGGGTTTAATAATAAAGGCATGAAAATAGGATCCACCTTAATTGCTACCACTAACAATCCACCCCCCCACCCCCCAGTATGGCTACATGATACAATGTAGTTAGTAGGTGATGTAACTGCCAAAATCTTACCAGGTCTTGAAAAGTCTGGTCATATATCTTATACCTTTAAAATCTTTCAAAGCGGTTTCACCCAGTCTATGCTACCATTGCAGAGATAAGTAAAGTCATTAGCCACATCTAACACCTGAGCCCATTTAGTTTACTTCAAGACTGTAAAACTGGCCGTGTTGGAGAATATACCTGTCTGTTTCCCAGATGATGCATGACATTTTGAAACAGCAAGCAGTGTTGTCTGATTTTCAGACATCAAAACTTAGTAGTGTGTGCCCTCTCCTCCATCTGCAAGGATCTATAATCCATTGTCATACAGCGTGGGCAAGGTCAGAATACGTTGTGTTGTATTCTTCAGAATGTTTCACAGATTCTCCTGGATCCCAAAAAAAGCTCTTTGTCCTAATCCTTAATCATCTGTTCAATTGGTTGAAGGAAAGAGATCAACCTGTTGACTGGTGAATCCACAAAGTATTCAGTTTAACTACACTTTCTGATTCAGTTGCAGCTGTATGCAATTGCTCTTTGTGGGTGAAAGTTCTCTAACCTAACCCAAAGACTAATGGTTACTCTTTGTCTAATTCTCAGACTAACAAAGTGACTTAGGAAGCAAAAGCACATACATTCTTTCATGCATAACTTACTTGTTTGTTAATTTCCTTCTTTTTCAGTTTCTGACAATAAGAACAATAATGATCCAATACGAATTGACTCCAATATCTTTGAAATGTATAGCACACCTATTTTCAAGTTCTTAGACACTAATCCTAACCAGTTATCCAGTACTGTTATTAACCAAATTATTTAATCCTGGATAAGAGATGTCCAGTTCACAGAACTGACATAAATTCTGGGAATGAAATCTGAAGGATTACAGAGTGCAGTTTCCCATGCTTTAAAACTCAGGAGTGTTTCAAAGAAAATTGAAATAGTAAAGTCATTTGGTATGAAATCCAAAAATGAATGCCTACTGCCTAAATTCACTGGATGATCAGAGAAAATGTAAAGCAAATAAGTCTGCTAGCCTCACATTATTTGTCAAATTATTTCAGCTGTTATACCTAAAGAGGCTTCTCTCACATCTGTTCCAATCAGATCTGAATTAAGGACCTTGGACATAGGGGAAACAACAGAACAAATTGGGTTGGGCTGTTTCTGTGGGAGGAATACTGTGCACCTGGAATTGCCCTTATCTTTCCAAGGAATGCCAGTGATATCCTTGAACCATTCTACTGGAGAAAAGAGACCAGATGCTCACCAGTAGCTCCAGTGAAATAAATGTGCAGTGTCTGTCTGCTCTGTCCCCTCAGCATCAAAAAGATACACATCATCCAATTAATATCTAGGGATCTTTTGTTTAAAAAATGTCAAGTTTTTTTTTCTTGGAAATAGATATTTTTTTACATTACAGAAATAGTGAAACTGGTCAATTTTCAGTTAGCTTGCCAAAATCTTCCACTGACTATATTATTATGGCTGGTTACATAGTCACCCAGATGTTTAGATTTGATTTGGTATTTCTATCCACCTACATGTCTTATCAAAGTCTTGGGAGTCTCAAATATTTTGTTTGATGGTGCTAAAGGTATCATCACAGCATCTAAGCTACTCCAAGTAAAGCTCCCTTTTGCAATTAACTGATGGGGATTTTGTCAATGCTGGTTTTTGAGTAGTGCTCTAGATGTTGGTGATTGTACCAAAAGCATTTATTACTATTGGCACTACCTTTGCTTCCTTTTGCCACAGTTGTTCTACATCTATTTGCAGGTGTTTGTATTATGTGATTTTCTTCAATTTTTTTCTCTCTCTCTTAAGGCTGTACAGCCAGAACTAGCTCCTCTGTCCCTTTCTTGTACTTTCCTGCTCTTAGCCATTGGCAGGTGTGTTGTTATCTGCTTTGCTTCTAGTTTCATTGTTGTTATTTTCATATAGAAAGGGGGTTGAAGAGAACATATAAAAAAGAGAGCACCAAGAACTCACAGTTCAAACTTAGCTACATACAGTATATTGTCTTCTACTAGTTTCCTTTCCAGTGTTATTAGTATAAAAGGCAGGAATTGAAAGACCACAAAAACATAGCTATGGTTTTCCCTCACAATTTTATACATTCTTTTAAGCCTCGTTTAATGAACCACATCGAACACACTTGAAACATACTTCTGAAGTGGGCTGCTCCTTTTTCTTCTCTTTTGTACCTTCAAATGCTCCTGCATTTATACCAAAGGACCATACCCATTAAATTTTACAGAAATTGTCAACGTCTTTTGTTTTACTTTGTTTTCGGCAGCTTTTCATATGAAACTTTCCTCAATATTTCAAGCAAGGCTGAGATATACAGATTAATAGTCCAAATATTTGGATCTACAGAAAACTTAAAATGATTTAATAGCCAAACAGAACAAGCACCAAGATGTTTAATTAGTGTATGATCTATGAAATGGGGGAGGGGGAAGCCACAGGAACCCCACACAATGAATTCCTTCCTAAAATGTACTATTTCAGATCTCATGCATGAGAATTAATGTCTGAATGTTTTCCCCCACATAAAATAAATCACCATCAGAAGCAAACAAGTGGATGGATTCACAGTTTGAATGTTTGGCAAGGTAAACATTACAAGGAATTTCTGATTGTCTGTTTTGACTCATAATGTTTCAGCCACATGTATTTTCATGCCCAAGCTTGGTTACCCTTAGCAAGCTTATACTGATGATGAAGTGTCACAGGCAGGATTACTGAGGCTACTTATACCAACTATTTGGCATGTCTCCCTTTGACTTACAGTTCTGAAAAACAACCTGGCACATTGATGTTCCCTTTCTGTGGGCAAGCCAAAAGTAGCATTGTTTGTAAATGTCCCCTACTGGACTTAACTATTGGCTGAAAAATGTTAAGGCAGCAAACAAGTATTAGAATTTACCAGGCCTCTTTATCTTAGCATGATATTTATTAGCAACCTGAAATTATTTTCTTATTTTCTAATTTTATAAGAAACTAATCAAGGAGAGATCCAACCTAGAACTAAGGAGAAATTTCCTGATAGAACAATTAATAAGTGGAATGACTTGACTCGAGAAGTTGTGGGTGCTCCAACACTGGAGGTTTTTAAGAAAAGGTTGGAGAACCATTTGTCTGAAATGGTATAAGATTTCCTGACATGACCAAGGGGTTGGACTAGAAGACCTCCAAGGTCCCGTCCAACTCTGTTGTTCTTTAAACATGGAGGGAGGGAAAACAGTAGTATTGCCTAACTTGATAGACACTTCATCATTATATACCAGTACTTCATCTTAAAAAAAGGTATAAGTGATAGTTGTTGAAGATTTGATTAGGTTGAACTGACTGTACCTACTTCAAAAAAGACAAGTGCCCTCAATCAGCTTATCCAACAGTTAATCAATATTGTTGCTATATGTTGTGAAAAAGAACCAGTGCCTATTTTGAAGTTGAAAATATGCAATACTGGTATAGATTCAAATCTGAAGATACTTGTACTGACAATGTAACACTCCTTTGTATTGCAAGAATCTAAGCACTGAGAATTTTTATTCTCACATATTTTGCATAACACACCTGCAAGATAAATACTGTTGGTATTGCTCATTCCTATGTGGCATGGATCACGTAGACAGAGAAAGTAATGATGAGTGTACTCAGATGTACAGTCAGAGATTTTTAAAACTGAGGAGATGGTGAAAGAAAGGGGGATAAGGATACTTATGGGATGTAGAGTAAGCAATTATACAAAAGCCATAACTGGTAGAAACAAATGTTCAATTTATGAATACTTGTTAGGTGCCATTTTATATCATCATCATCATTATCATCATCATCATCATCATCATCATCATGTCTTCACCATGAAAACCAGCAGGGTGACTTTGGACCAGTCACTCTCTCAGTCCAGCCCACAGGATTGATGTGGGGAAAACAGGAGGAGGAAGGTACATTGCACATGTCCATTGCCTTGAGTTATTTGTAAAAAGGTAGGATACATATGGATGAATAAATACACAAACCATAGTTTATAAATAATGTAAAATCATCACTATTGGGAGTAACTCACACAATCATTTACACTGATGATGTTACCCAGTTGTCTGCAAGCAAACAACCAAGCTCAAAGGGTCCCAAGGACTCTACAATTATCATTTGTATTTGAGACAGACTCACAAAAACAAACTCTCTAAAGGTATTTCTTTAGCAAGAGCATAATGGAGTTGTAGAGAAGATGGAGAAATGATAACCTTTCCCCACAAATCACAATCACATCTAGAATCTCCGTGAAGGGAATTTAACTGATATCACCATCAATGCAGGTCATACGTTACCTGTGCACTGGATCCCACTGATGGGAAGAAAATACATAGGAGCAGCTATAATATCACACAATATTCTGCCCCTAATTTTCCATTTAAGTACTGACATATAGTTTTATGTGGTGTTAACTGTACAGCTTCCATTGGTGTCAGGATGACCACCCAGGGTTAAAATAGCCTTTCCCTCCCACTAAAGAAAAGTAACTGAAATTCTGAAAAGATCATCAAATATTGTACATTTTCAGCATCCTTGCATGAAATCTGGTACAATTTCAGCATTTTCACATGTGGTCTCATAAGATTTTATGGTAACACTACACAATATGTGGCACAATTGGATAATTGTGTCTCCTTACCTTAACAGAGAAACAAAATGACCATGAGTGGCCAAAATAACAGTGGGATTAGGAGTGATTACCAACTTCCTGATATTTTCCCATTGACTTTCTTTGCTGCCAGAGAGTGTTGGAAATGATCAAATGACCACAGCTGACCATGGCAATATAGCAGTGTAGCAGCAATCGCAGCACTGAAGTGACCACAACTTTGCCACCTTTCATGGGTCCTGAATTTTAAATGCATTCCTTATGTTAACCTATTTGAGGAATGGTGATTCAAAAATTGCCGCCTTATAATGCACTATTTCACCCAATTGAAGGTTACAATCAAAGTCACAAGATAATGTGACAATATATAGACAGATGTTTGAAACACAGGTTTGAGAGGGTCTCATAACACTTTAGTCATTTAAAGATTTACATATTTATTTATGGCACCCATGGCACCCTATGAGATCACGCATAATATGAGGTCCAATCGGGATTGTTAACTCCAGTATTATATACAGATATGTTCACCTGAACACTTTGAACATTTTGGTTTATGAAAACACAAGAATGATGTATATCATTTTGTTTTTCTGATCAAATATTAATTAATTTTTCAAAACATAATCGGGCTTAATAATTAATATTATTTCAAACAAATTCTTGAGAAATATAAATAATATCATGGTAATTTCCTACCAAATGGATATAAAAAATAAGGACAACAGGAGAAAGATATTTTCAGTTCTGAGCAACAAGAAGCAAACATTAAATTCGTTTTGAAAATGACTCCTACAAATCTTTTCATATAACAGAATCCTAAGCAAAACAATCATCCACATTCATAAATTCTTGATTTTCCTTTATTTTGTCCATTTCTGGTCAGATATTCCATGCCTGAAACTTGAAGCACCCGAATTCTCGCTGCTAATCCTCCTCTGCTTGATTTCCCCTGATTTGAATGATGCTGAGCAAACATGATCTAAGTTGATGGCCATAAAGAAATATCCCAGCTTCCTTGTGGCTTTTGTCCCATTTACCCGTTTACATGAGAAAAAAGAATAGATATCAAGACCCATTATTTTCTACAAATTTCTTTTCAAACCTGAAATAATCACGTTCCAGGAAAGGGATAATATATACAAGCTGAAGAATCGCAATTGTGTCCTTTTACTTAACATTTATTTGGAATAAATGAGGAATATATTAATGAAATGCTTGTAAAGACTGTACTCCATTTTCATTCATCAGTCAAGCATATTTTCAAAAGGGGGAAAAACAACTATATTGGTGGAAGGGGAAGTATATTACACTTGGTACACATTTTGCTAGATTCATTTATTATTTTCATTCTTTTTACTCAGCCTTTCCCAATCTGGACCCTTCCAGATATGTTAGACAATTCTAACTGGACGATTATGGGAATTGAAGCCTAATACATCTGGAGCACACTAGCCTGAGGAAGGAGTTTTTCACTCTTAGCATACTTGCAACATATAATTAATGCTTGGATGTTGAGAACAACTTTGTGTCAGAGCATCTGCTTTGCATGCAGAAGGTCCTAACAACAGCCATTTTTCCTTTTAGAAAATATCACATCACAGGTAAAATGAAAGTCCAATTTTTAAAGCTAAAGAAAGGAATTGCCTGGACTGGATTTAGACACACCAATAGTTTAATCCAAAATACAGTGAACAACTAAGAAAACAGACCAGGGGATCATTGGTCAACCCAGAGTTCCCACATGAGTCACTAATGACCAGATTCAAATTATCCTCCTTCAGACACATCATGCAAAGTCTTAGCTTTCTGGAGAAGGCTCTAATGCTGAGAAGAGTGGAAGGAAAGGGAAGGAGAGGGGAGGGGGATCAGCAGCCAAGTGGATAGTCTCAGAGGGGTGATAAACTCAAGGTTGGAAGAGCTGAAAGAACAGATCAGGGATACATCATCATGGAGAAAAACTGTCTATGTTCACTAGGCTCAAGGTTGACTCGGCCTTCCATCTTTTCAAGGTGGATAAAATGAGGGCCCAGATTGTTGGGAGCAATATGCTGACTCTGTAAATCACTTAGAGAGGGCTGTGAAGCTCTGTAAAGCAGTATATAAGTCTAAGTGCCATTGCCATATGTGGTTGATTTATTTATTTATTTATTTATAAAATTCAATAGCCACCCGTCTTACTATATGATAACTCTAGGTGGCTTACAATATTAAAAGATAAAACTGTAAAAAACCTAATACTATAAATACAATACTATTTTAAAAATTAGCTAAAAAAAGGACAACTTGAATTCACCTTGCATGGCTTCCCTTCCTACTAGCAACATTCAAAATATTTTATCCACTGCAAATCAGTAATAACCTCAACCACATATATCTGTCTTCTAGTCATGTTTTTGTGTATTGGAAAGAAAGGCTACAATGAAGCTGCACTTTTTCATTGATGACATTGTTTACATTCATTTGAATTTCTTTCTTTCCCTCTCTCTATTGCCCTTCTTTGAGTGATTTAGGTGCTTCCAGAACTCAAACTCTTTCTTCACTCAGTGCATTTCAGCACGTGGATATGTGCATTAGAATATGATCCATCCTGGGGAACAGATAGTCCTCTACTTATAAGAGTTCAGTTAGTGACTATTCAAAGTTACAACAGCACTGAAAAAAATGACTTATGACCGTTTTTCACACTTACAACCATGGTCACATGATCAAAATTCAGATGCTTAGGAACTGATTCATATTTATGACGGTTGCAAAGTCCCAGGGTCAGGTGATCGCCATTTGTGACCTTCTGACAATCAAAGTCAATGAGGAAGACAGATTCACTTAAAATTGCGTGACTAATTTAGCCAGAGCGGCAATTCATTTAACAACTGTGGCAAGAAAGGTTGTAAAATGGGACAAAACTCTCTTAACAACTGTCTCCCAGAAATTTTGGGCTCAGCTGTGGTCATAAGTCAAGAGCTGCCTATAGTAGCTTTGCAATCCCCAGACCTCCATCTAAAGATGCTGCTGAAAATTGACAGCATAATTTTTTATCATAGTGAGTGGGAAACAGATGAAAATGGAAATATAAGCTCCCTAGTAAACATAGTCACACAAGTACTCACAATCACTTTGTCTTACAAACATGAATACACACTGAAAATCCCCTGAAAAAAATATCCACCACCCCATCTGTGTGTTTTAGTTCCACCCACACTATGACTCTCTGCTCCCCCAAAATGCAAAGGCTGGCCTTGACTCCACGAAAAGTTGTGTATTTCTATATTCATATGCAATTTCAAGATAGAAATTGACAGAAGCCAGGACAAAATAATATTCTTTCATTTAACAGCTATCCCAGTGTCTTTTAACATCAGCTACTCTGTTCTCACAATAGATTTTGAACAGAACTCTTTCAACTGCTGATTGATGTTTCTAAAGAACTGAGTTTGTTTGCCTCTCCTCTCCTCTCCTACCTTCAAGGGAAAGAAAAACAATGTCATTCAATTTTTTTTTTCCTGAGTCACAATGCAGGTAATCTCAGTCTGGGACTTAGCCAGGGAAAACCAACTACTGCTGTCTATGGAAGTTATCAAGTAGTTGGAAGGGACCTTCTTATTTAGCTTTCTGGAAAAGGTATTTCCTTGCTGTCCCAAGTTGGGAGAATTCACTACCATGTTAAGGCTTCTTGGTCTCTCATTTACCCTTTGCTGTTGGCATAAGTGGCAGATTAACAGGCTAGGAGAAGCCTGCCTGATAAGTTATCTTGTGGTGAATTTATTTATGTCCATTTATCCCATTCTTGTCTTCATTTTTCCTTGGAAAGCGATCTCTCTGTTCTCTGTGTTGACTTCAGCTCTGCATTCAATACCATCATTCCAGATATTCTTCTAACTAAACTAAATCAACTGGCTGTACCTGACCACACTTGTAAATGGATCATAAGCTTCCTAATGGACAGGAAGCAGCAGGTGAAACTAGGCAAAATCACATCAGATACATGTACAATTAGCACAGGAACTCCCCCAGGGTTGTGCGGTCTCTCCACTTCTCTTCTCTCTATACACCAATGGGTGCATCTCAAACGATCCCTCTGTCAAAGTACTGAAGTTTGGAGACAACACAACAGTGTTTGGTATCATTCGAGACAATGATGAATCTGCATACAGATGGGAAGTTGAACAACTAGCCTTGTGGTGTAACCAGAACAATCTTGAACTAAATACACTCAAAACCATAGATTTTAGGAGAAACCCTCCTATAAAACCACCTCTTACAATATTAGACAACACAGTATCAACAGTTGAGACATTCAAGTTTCTAGGTTCTATAGGGGGTGTGTGGTCTGCATCTGAATGGGATCGGTCGAGTTTTCACGGGGGCTCCCGTGGAAATTCCCGAAATTTGTACCTGCCAGGGGCCCGGAGGGGCCAAACCCCGACCTCGGAGTAGTCAGGGGGAAAAGGACGTTTGGCCGGGATCTGAGGAGAGTGTGCCGTCTCTCTCTCGCCCTGTGCCTTAGCTCCATACTGGCAGGTAGAAAAAGCGGCCTGCCGCTTTAAGTTCAGAGCGACCACAAGAAAGCTGATTAAGCCAATCTGTATTATCGTGTATCTGATGGAAGGATTGGATTCCAAGAGAGGTTGATGCTTGATAAGACCCAATGACAGATGAGTACCGATCTGATGAATATTTATAAGGCGGAGTTAATTCAAAGATAAAAAAGAACTGTGGTGAGATTATTGAGAATACCGAGGGTCCTCACGGAGGTAAAACAGCGCAATTCCCGGCGAAAACCCAAAGGTAAAGACAAAGATACTACGTATTATTTGGATATCTATTAACTGTATCTGGACATTTGGACAATTGGACACTCTAAGTAGAAACTTTTTGATTGCTTAAAAGACAAAACGAATAAAACTCAGCAGATTTAAAATGGCGGCGAACACAGAAAGCGGGGGTGGAGAGATGATGAATTCCCCGGACGCTTGGCAAAAGTTGGAAAAAGGAGTCAATAAAATGGAGGAACTACTCCAGGAATTTAAAAAGGATGTAAAGGACACATTACTGGACTTAAAAAGGGATTGGAAGGAGATAAAAGCTGATATAAAGGAGATTGTTCGTGAGGAGATACCGGGAGAGGAGGAGCAACAAGTGGACACGCCGAAAATAAAATGGAATCTTAACAAGAGCTCAGCCGAGCGGAAAGGGGGGAAGAAGAGGGAAGCTATGCAACAAAAAGTACTGACAAACTTTGGATTTGACTCGAAAAAAGTGATCAACGGAGAAGACGCAGTTAAAAGAGAACGATCACCTGAGGGGAAACCCGGAACGGGGAAAGAAAACAACGCGAGAGGAACCGTGAAGAAGAAAAAAAACTCAAGGGGAACTTTTTGAAAAAAAGAAGAAAGAGACCGAGGGCGTGGGATGATAGAAGGGATCTTGGAAGGTTTTCTTTTTTACTTTTTTTTATCTTACTCTTTTTTTACTATCCTCATATTGAAACAGAGATGAATATTTGATATATAGCTTAAAATGCTGTTAAATAAATTTCTTAAGTAAACAAATAGATGATTTTAAACATTTTAGACTTACACATTATATATGAAAGGAGATAAAATTGAAACTTTTTAAATATATATTATAGTAGAATATGATGAAATTGGTTAATGTATTCTGACCTACACAACACGAGAAAAATATGTACCCCCTGCTTTTGTTTTATTTTTCTTTGTCTTGTTTTTCTTTTTCGTTACTGTTTTACATTTTACATTTTCTATTTTTAATCTGTTATTTTTACCTGTTTACCTTTTATCTTTTTTAACTCTGTAATGCATGAGAAAATTAATAAAAAACTATAAAAAAAAAAGTTTCTAGGTTCTATCACATCTCAAGATTTAAAATGGTCACCTAACATCAAAAACCTCATTAAAAAAGCAGAGCAAAGAATGTTCTTTCTGCACCAACTCAGAAAGCTCAAACTGCCAAAAGAGCTGCTGATTCAATTCTATAGAGGTATTATTGAGTCTGTCATCTGCACCTCTATAACTATCTGGTTTGGCTCTGCAACCAAACAAGACATACACATACTGCAATGGATAATTAGAACTGCAGAGAAAACAATTGCTACCAACTTGCCTTCCACTGAGGACCTGTATACTGCACGAGTCAAAAAGAGGGCTGTGAAAGTATCTACAGACCCCTCTCATCCTGGACATAAAATGTTTCAACTTTTACCCTCAAAACGATGCTATGGGGCACTGCACACCAGAACAACTAGACACAAGGACGGTTTTTTCCCGCATGCCATCACTCTACAAAACAACTAATTTCCATAACACTGTCAAATTATTACTAAGTCTGCATTACTATTACGCTTCTCACCCTTCCTAGTTCCTATCTCTTCTCACTTATGATTGTATCGCGTTGCTTGTATCTTTACAATTTATTTTTTTATTTCCTAGTTTGATTATTATTTTAATTATTAGTATTTGAGTATTAGATTTGATTGCTTATTAGTATTGCTTATCTGTAACCTATGCCTATCACTAAGTGTTGTATCTTATCATTCTTATTCTTGATGAATGTATTTATTTTCTTTTTCTTTTTATGTACCCTGAGAGCATACACACCAAAGACAAGTTCCTTGTCCAATCACACTTGACCAATAAAGAATTCTATTCTATTCTATTCTATTCTATTCTATTCTATTCTATTCTATTCT
>JANHGC010001327.1:204319-217531 GCA_027560395.1 Boaedon fuliginosus | reverse complement strand
GCGCTATTCCACGCTCCCACCAAGGCCTCAGTCGAACTGCGGGCCAGGGAATCTGGAATCTCCCCAAGCTCCCTCTGAAACCCAATTGGGTCCATCAGGAACCTGGGGCGGAACCACCTAGTCGGTCCTGCCTCCCTGCGGTGGGGAGTGGTCATCCGGAAGTCCAATTTTTATAAGGGAGTGATTGATTTCCTCCCCTCTCCTTTTCTCAGGGTAAAAAGGAGGCAGAAAGGTGTGGGGTAAAATAAGTCTCCTCCACCTCAGTGGTGATGACCTGAGTGCAGATTTTTCCCTTCTCTTCCCCTCCTTCTTCTAGTTCCCGGGAAAACAAAAAGAAATAGCAGGGAGTGGCAGCTTCCCAGACTCTGTCACATTTGCTGGAAGGACTGACTGAGTGATCCACAATTGTGTGCTGTCAGCAAAGAGGGATACGTCATTTGCCCGAAGGAGCAGATTGCTTGGTCACTCATGTCAAAATACAGCTTCATAGCACTCAAGCATATACCAATGCAAATTGTAATTGAGAATAAGTGATGTTTTTCTAAGGAATGAGATTTTGATTGTCTCAAAGGTGCATTTTGAAAAGGCAACTGGACTTCATTTTTTTCCTTGAGAAAGACGTTTCCCTTCTCATCCAAGAAATGTCTGAGAAGTAAAGAGAAATGTCAGAACTGAAGAAGTTCTTGGATAAGAAGCAAAACATCTTCCTCAAAGAAAACAAAAACAAAAACAAAGTCCAGCTGCATTTGAAAAAGCACCTTTGAGAAACCATGACCTGGATGATTGAGAATCTCCATAAATATTTTTATTGGCTATGTTCACATAATATGTAAACTTAATTCACTCTCTGAGTTTTACTAGAAGATGAAACCAGAAACTAAATAGACAAGTTAGGTTCACACAACATGCTAAACTACAAGGAAACCTAAAATTATTGTAAGCTAAGGTTTGCATGTTGTGCAAAATGATTTACTAGGTTTTGACCTGAACTAGTTAGCATGCTTCCGAACACACTCATTGGCTTCCCAAAACCTATTCTGCTATAACACTTTACGTGCATAACATTAAAGTCTAGTTTAAGATAAAATAAATGCAATGCTTTCTTTTAAAATGTCCCAAACCTTTCTTGAGGAAATTTAGGGTGGCAAATTTTCCTAGACTGACCTGTACGTTATGTGTGAACTTCATAACCAATAACCATGCAGGAGTCTTGTTGGTTATGAACTTCATAACCAGGGGCGGGTTCCTACTGCTCTAACAACTGGTTCGCTTGGTGCAGGTATTTTGGTCACGTATGTGCACGCAAAGTGCACACACCAAATGCGTGATGTGCACGCATCATCTTACGCCCAAAAATTTAGCAACTGGGTCAGTTGAACTGGTAACTAAATCAACTGTTTTTCGGGCTTAAATTGATGTGGGTGCAGCATGCGCTGCGCGTGCATTACCTTAGCTGATTTAGGCACTTTAGGCCCGAAAAATTAGCAACCAGTTCAGCTGAACTGGTAGCTAAATCAGCTGTTTTTTGTGCTTGAGGTGATGCGTGCAGTGCACACCTTGCCCACATCAATTTAGGACTGAAAAACAGCTGATTTAGCTACCAGTTTGGCAGAACTAATTGCTAAATTTTCGGCCCTGAAGTGCCTAAATCAGCTGTTTTTTGGGCCTTGCTCACCTGGAGCAATTTAGGTCTGAAAAACAGCTGATTTAGCTAGAAGTTCAGACAAACTGGTTGCTAAATTTTTGGCCCTAAAGGGCCTAAATATGCTGTTTTTCAGGTCTGAGATAAAGTGTGCGGTGTATGAGCATCAATTTAGGCCTGAAAAATAGCCGATTTAATTAGTTACCAGTTGGGTTGAACCGGTAGCTTAATTCTAACAACCGATTTGCTGAACTGGTAATTATTTTAACAACTGGTTTGGGTGAACTGGGCGAAACCACTTGAAACCCACCACTATTCATAACCAACAAGACTCCTGCATGTCTTGTACTCCTGTTAATATGTGCAGGCTGTCAGCATATCAAAAAAGAAAGGAACAAAGATGACCAGCACTGAAAACCACAAAAAGGTACAAGATAGCAAAATCTTAAATGAGGCAAAATTGTTTAATTTAAATATTTAAGATTGGCACATTTCAAAAGGTCTTTGTCAAAAGCACCAACTGAAATGAGTTTTCCTCTTCTCTATATAGTGGTAAAAAAAAAATCATGTTTCACTGAAGAATTTTCAAAATGTGTTGCACTTGGACACCATTACCTATTTTGAGTGGCATTTAAGATCTCAAAAACAAGTTTAAATCACTTCTCCAATTACAGTAAATTGGAGTTTGGTTTTTCATTCCAGTCAGCCAGACAACAGGTTTACCGAAATAGAAAGTTTGTGTTTGCCATTCTGTATTGGAAGGCCAGATCAAGTTCATGTGTACTAACTACATTTTTCAAAGATACCTGTTGATCAGGATCCATAACTTCACATGTAGAGAACCACAACATTATCACTGGATGCCTGGGATAATAAGCAAGGATCACCACTTTCACCTCGTGCATGCATTCAGTGGGTTAATATATGGGTCACAACAACCATAAGCAGTATCAGGAAATTGTACCAACCATACATGATATGTTGAAATTATGGGGGGTGGGGAACCTGGTGCATATGGTGAAGTGTTGGATCTAAGCTGATCTTTAATATGGGGAAGTAGGAAGAAATAAAGAAGGAACATGGATGAATCATACCCATTCTCTGAACTATTATGCCAACCCAAGATATGCTCCTAAATCCAGAATTGAACTGCTTTGAACTGCTTTTTGCTTTGAACCGAGGATTAGGTCACACATGCCTTTAATCTGATTTTTTTCAATTACCAATTGGGGTTTTAATATTGTCTTAAAGACCAATTCTACCTGTTCTTCCATCAAGTTTTGCAGTTCAAGCCTCCATGATATGTTGAATCCTTGCTAATTTCCTGTTGCAAGAGAGGAGGGTTTCCCCTCCCCCCCCCCTTTCCTTCTTGCCTTTCTCTGGTCTGGAACTGAAATCTCTCATTATAAACCAATGAGAAAGGACTAACCTAAACTGGATCCCAAACTGGCCTGTATTAACAATAATTAGGTAGCATGAGACAGAGTAAATGGGGATCTAATGGCTCCTAGACCCTTTGACATCCCTATCAGCATATGTTCTTTTTGCCCTTTCAGACACCAAGTTCCAGTACCAAAGAAGCAGCAGCAGAGATTCTCATAAGACAGGGATGTCAAACCTGTGGCTCAAGGGCCAGATGTGTTATGTGCTGGCCACACCCATGCCTTGTTTAGTGAAAGGGAAAAAAGTCCCAATATGTCACATGATGCTGCTGTGTTTGACACCCCTGTCATAAGAGACCAACAAGATTTTCTGAGACCCAATTCATCAGTCCAAGATTAGAACTATTTCTTGGAGAGAGAAACGGGAAAATTCCATTAAATTTGCAAAGACTGCAAGCTAAATGTTGTCTTAGTATATTTTTTTCTGCTTTGATGATTTTATCTGGCGTGCCACATGTTGGCATATAGAGAAAGGACTTGTATTAAATGTAAGCAATAATAACACTAATGGCACCTACAGGTACAATGGAACTGAATCCAGTTTCTTTATGTATTGCATTCTATGTTAAATCTTTTTAGTTGAACCTATCCTCTCTGATGTGTGTGCAATAGAAGGGTGGATTAGAAATCTTTATATAAATAAATAAACTATATAAGATATAAGATGAAAATGAGGGTGGAGACCTTAATTATGATGAAATGCATGACATAATGCTCCAGACAGAAAAGGAATAGTATGTTATCAAGAACTGCTTGGTTAACACACCCATTATAATACATGAGCAAAATTACATGAAGATAAAATACATCTGGGAATATTCTGACATTTGTCAGTAAAGACAGATCATATATTTCTGAACTGCTAAATCTTGAAAGTCTAGTTAATTTTACCATGTGCATGTAACTGAGCACGTATGCAGCATGACTTATCAGCTTTACATGCAGGAGTTGCTTTGTTTGGTTAAAGCAATGTGCAATTAAAACAGCTGAACCCAGCATTACTTATTTTAATCTGTGCTTCACCCTTCAAAAATATTATTAGAAAAGCTTTCAATAAAAGATTAAAATACCATCATCTATTTAACATGTTAAAATAAATAAATGCTGCAATTTAAAAGGTCTACTACTCAGTACTGTTTCTCTTTGCATTAGACAACAGAAAAACCTGCTAAAGGACCTCAAGGTCTCAAAAACCTGCATGAGGATGAAGGTTGAAGAAGTTTAGATCAGTATTAGGTGTAAACATAGTTTAGAAGCCACTGTTTGGGGCAAATTGTCAAGTCTATATGCATAGAACTTCTGTTCCCAATTAGCAGTCTAGCAAATGTCTACTTACTTAGCTGCATTTGCAGAAAGGTTTTGAAAGGTAGCTCCTAGTATAACCATCCCATCAATTTAACCTAGTAGTAAACCAACTTAACCAACTGTGGGTTATCCTGGAATGAGAATATATCTTTGCTGGGATTCCAGAGATCAGGCTTTCCATGTTCATTTATGGATGCCATTAGTAAATCAACAGACGATGCTAAGAGACCTACCCTATAACTGAGATACTCTCACTAGTGAAACCAAGGAACTTAATTTATCCTACAATTCAAAGTTGCCAATACTAAAAGGTTCTAGAGTATAACCTTATTTCTTTTGACACCAGAATGAAATCTCCATATTTAAAAGCAGTTTTATCATTCACTCATCCACCAATCACATTTAACAGAATCAAAGTATTTGGTGTATATATGTCAACATACTCCTGTTTCCCTGAAAATATGACTTCCCCTGAAAGTAAGACCTAGCTTGATTTTTACATGTGTGCCCAATATACGTGTGGCCCTAACTAATAGGTTAGTCAGTGGATGACATCCCCCCAAAATAAGACCTGGTGCCATTTTTGGTGGCAAAAAATATAAAACAGGGTCTTATTTTAGGGGAAACACAGTATGTAAGTACAGATAGTCCTCAATTTACAATCACAATTGAGCCCAACATTTATGTTGTTAAGTGAGACATTTGTTAAGTGAGTTTTGTCCCATTTTATGATCTTTCTTGCCACAGTTGTTATAATCATTTCAGTTGAATAGTATGGTAAGTAACTCAGTTGTTAAGTGAATCTGCCTTTCCCATTGACTTGGTTTGTCAGAAGGTCACAAAAGGTGATCATGTGACCTTGGGACAGAGCAATGGTCATAAATACGAACCAGTTGCCAAGCATCTGAATTTTGATCACATGATTTACTGGGTGCTGTAAAAGTTGTAACTATGAAAAATGGTCATAAGTCACATGTCAACCCTGAAGCTGACCTGACCAAAGCCATCTTGGATGCTTCAGTGTTGCCACACTGGAGCTGAGGGATAGGGAGGGTGGATTTTAGATAGCTGGGATTTTGTAGCCAAAACAAAATACTTTCTCTTGCGAACCAAGGACATTCTCACACCTGGGCAGAAGAAGGCGGAGTGATGTCAACAGACAACCAGGCAGCACTGTGATTGGACCATGTGACTGATTGTTTTGAGAAAGTGACAAACTTTTTATTACACAAAATTGTGTGCCTACACTGCACCCAAATATGGGTGGTAACAGCTGTATAGAGTTGGCACCTATAGGGGGAGATGTGGTCTTATCCCTACAAAAGGAGCTTGCACGCTCCAGGACATGTTCATTCCGTTCATTCTTACCATGTAGTCTCACCTGAGACATCTATCTTTTTACCATTCTTAATAAAGCTTTTATTATTGAACCTGACTGTGTTATGTAGCTGAGCCTAAGATCCCAGCCTCACCTCCACATCGACACTTTTACTTTGAATTGGGTAAAACTGAGGGAACCTTCAGAGTCAGTTTTCACCAGATACGTGCCAATACGATATATCCAATAAAGGAATTCTTTGAGGAATCTACCTGCCTCAGAGTTTTGCTTTCTATGGGTCTATTACTTGGAACCTTGACATCACATTTTTCAGTGCTGTTGTAGCTTTCAACAGCATTAAATGAACTATTGTAAGTCGAGGACTCTCTGTATTCCTATCAAAGCAAGTCCATTGACTTGAAAAGGCATTTGAACTTTTCCTTCAACAACAATTGCACTCTTGCACTCTCATGATTAGCTTCTGGCATTCTTTCTTGCCCCATACTGAAGTGAGAGAGGACAGAATTAGCTAAGGACTCAAAAAAGGGAAGAGAAACTGCCCACAAACAACTGCACCATGAAAGCAAATAAATCATCACTTATTATGTCATCATAATTGTTAAAGCTATCTTTGAGAGGGTGGGAGAGGAAGACATTGGGAAGAGGACAGACATTCTGTGGGTAAATAAGGCAATGCTGGAATGTTTTTTTTCATTAGTTCATGACAACCAATGATTAAGTAAGATTTTTAATTAAACTTGAAATTAGGACACAGCTTATTAGTTTCATTTGGTACTTGAAGATTATTGCTGTATTTATCCAGCTCATTGAGGCTGCTTGAACAACACATACACATGTGTGGTTGCATGTATGTAAGCGTGTTCACATTATAATTCAGAACAAAAAATAAATTGTTTGATAGCGCAATCAAGGTAGGAGATATTGGCACCCACCAAGAGACAGGGAGGATGAGGGGGGATTTCAGCATTTGTAACAGCTCCATTTGTGCTCTAAATGGTCTTTTGAATCCTGCTCTGTTGAGAAGCCCAAATGAATAACATCAGGATCCCTAGATCTGTGGTCCACGGATCCCTATGGGGCTGCAATGATGTCACACGGGGTCTGGGAAGACTTGAAGAAATGTTATTATTTAAATATGGAGTTAAGACTTGTGGGTCCATGACCGTGGTGTGTGGCCACAAAAGGTATTTAAAAAAGAAAAGGTTGAGAACCACTGCCCGACACAGTTACCTAACAATTAATCCTGTATATATAAGAATAATAGCAATAGCAATAGCATTTAGACTTATATACCACTTCACGGTGCTTTACAGCCCTCTCTAAGCGGTTTACAGAATCGGCATATTGCCCCCAACAATCTGGGTCCTCATTTTATTTGTCTTGGAAGGATGGAAGGATGAGTCATATTGAGCTAGTGAGAATCGAATTGCCGAACTCCTGGCAGCCAGCAGTCAGCAGATGTAGCCTGCAGTGCTGCATTCTAACCATAGTATGGATAATTTGTTAAATTCAGAAGATGGGGCTTCAGTACAGGTAGTCCTCAACTTACAACAGTTTATTTAGTGACCATTAAAAGTTACAACGGCACTGAAAAAAACTGCGTTATGACTATTTTTCACACTTACCACCGTTGCAGCATCTCCCTGGTCATGTGATCAAAATTCAAATGACTTGACAAATGACTCATACTTATGAAAGTTGCAGTGTTCTGGGGTCATGTGATCCTCTTTTCTGACTTTCTGACAAGCAAAGTCAATGGGGAAAAAGATTCACTTAACGACCGTGTTACTAACAACATTTGCTGTGATTCATTGAATAACCGTGGCAAGCAAAGTCGTAAAATGGGGCAAAATTCACTTACCATATGTGTAAGAGAAATTTTGGACTCAGTTATGATCCTAAGCCAAGGACTACCCTCACTAACAAAACATGACAAGTCCAGCCGTAAAGGATTCATAGGTTGTATCTGATCTTTAACTGACCTGCTGAAGCCTTCCCTGTGAAAGTAGTTTCTGAATCATAAACAAACCACAAGGTCTGGCTTCACACCAAACTAAGCCAGGTAATTTGTGGTCTAGTTTACCTTGCAAATGCCCGCCTGCTTCTTGAACAGGTGCACTGGTCCTGCAGGTTCTCAGCAACTTTTCGCCTTTGATTCCATGTGTGTTGGCAGAGTGACTCACAATGGTGTGCTTTCCCACCCAAGGCCTGTCCTAGCATCGACAACTGAGCTGCTCCCAAGGTGTTCCCATCTTTCCCTCACGTTTCCCTTACCTGGATTCTTAGGATTGCCTTTGCTGATTGAAACAATTTGTTCTCATCCGTTTGGGACCCCCCGAACAAGGAGCAGTGATATTACAGAACTGCTCCTGCTACAAAAATGGAGGGGTTAAAGCATTAAGGAAGCCTGAGTTCTTATCCTGCTCTAGGCATGGAAGCCACCTGGGTAACTGGGTCACATGCTCAGCCCAAGGAAGAAGGCAATGGCAAACCAGTTTTGAAAATGTTATCAGAAAATTGTTGCTGGGACATCGTTTTTCAGCTACACTTCTATGAATGATTAGTCCCGGCCTCTGATAAGAGCAGACTTCTTTATCACACCAGCTGATGCTCAGGGCAGAAAGAGAGAGCAAGATAAATTTTATATATATATTTATATTTATAGTCCTCCATACTTCAACCCTTTCTCTAACTGTTATGCAACATCTGATAGATCACTCCAAAAAGTCATCTTAAATTATGAGCTGTGAGCCTTCAACTTGAAATAGTGCCATTATGTTTAATTGTAGACTACGAAGGTCTTCCACAGGAAGATTTACCATAGAGTTCCTCCACCAAACAATGCAGAGAAGCTTTGACAAATAAGGAAATGTTATTGTTGGTTCCTGTTTGCCGGGTGTGTTTCGGTTCAATTAGAATATTTCTTCCTTAGTTGTAAATGAGGCATCTCCAAAGCAAAGGACACAATAAATTAAGATGCTCAATTTGACGCTGCCTCCTTCCTTATAACCTCTTGTGACACCACAAGATGCCTACTCTGCAAACAAAGCTCAGTTCTGGGTTGGCTGCCTTTTGCTAATTGCTTTTGGGCAAGGTGTTAGCACCCATCCTCACTTTTCTCTATCTGAATGTAAAATGGTTACATTAAAATGCCTTTGAGTGGAAGTATTACAAGGAGGAATTTTAAACAATTAAAACAATAGTATGGTTTATGGGCAGGCAAACATTTGTTCGTTTTATCACTTATGTTTCTTACAGCTCTTACTGCAAATGCCTTTTTTTCCTTTTAGCCAGAAAAAAATATCTAACACTTTAAGATTTGATTAATTGTGGGTTTCCTTGCTTAAACAGCAACTATAAGATGATATTCTAAAGTACAGCATATTGCTGCTTTGATTTTCTCTCAGTAAACAAATTGCAACTACTGTGAATTGCATTGCTGCATCAAATATATATATTTAGGTTGCTTTATATCACATTGCTTAGGATCATTAAATGAAGGATAGAGTCCTACATGAAAAGAATGTTGTCAGATGTTCAAGCTGGCTTTAGAAAAGGCTGAGGAACATAAATATCATTGCTGATGTAAGCTGGATAATTGAGAAGGCCAAAGAATACAAAAAAAGTCAATATCATATGTGCTTTATCAATTAAACAAAGGCCTTTGATTGTGTCAATCACATCAAGTTGTGGAAGGTGCTCAAAAGATGGAAATGCCAGAATATCTTGTCCTCATGAGAAAGTCATATATAGGTCAGTTTGGACAGGACATGGGGAAACAGATTGGTTCCTGATTGTCAAAGGCTGCATACTCTCTCCTTATTTATTCGATCTATATTAAGGGAAGCTAGATTGGAAGAAGATTAGCAATGCAATTGTGAGACGAAATATCTATCTGGTTCAGTTCCAAGATGGAAGAAAGACACCGGAAACATGGAGGTTGATTGAAAAATATGATTTAATGATGAAGCAGAACAACATGTGATTCTGGGCAGCTGACAAAATGGAGTTGAGTGTGGGTGACTTTTAAACCTTCTTTTAGGCTTTGTATTTGAGCTTCCTGTTTCCGTTTAAGAACATGGCTGTTCTATTGGCTGTTGTCATATGGCTGTTGTCCTATGGGGTCATATAGGGGTTATGTAGGGGTCATAGCTGGTTCTATAAGCAGAAGAGGAAATGCAAATCCTAGGTGTTTGTCTAAGTTTGGTTGAAGTTTGACTGCTCTGGATTATGCAATGTCTGAAATACCCTTAGGAGATTGTGCAGAGCAGTGAGCTCTGTGTCTTCTACTAAATGGTAGTGGGTTAATCCTATTATGTCCTGAAGGGTCCTGTCCTGTTCTTAATCCAACACACCGAAGCTGAAGGTCTTCTTGTCTTGTTTTGTAGATAGGCTGGTCCAGTCTTTCTTAATAGGCACAAAATATCTGCTGGGGAGTGCTACTAAGGAAGAGTAAGTCTGCTTCCTGCCTCTAAAAAAAATGTTTTTCCATTTTCTCATTTAGGGAAATATAATATTCTGCCTTTTTGGATATTTCTCAGAATATTTCATTCTTCTAGGTTTTTTGGGGGCGGACTTCCCACACTTTAAAATTGGAGGAAGAAATATCAATAAACTGCATGCTATGCTAATCACACTACATTGATAGCCAAAAATGCAAAGGATATGCAAGTCCCAGTACAAAAAAAAATCAAACTATGCAATGAAAAAAAATGGGACTAAAATTAACTTGGTTAAATTTAATTTATGAAACTAATGACAACAGGTGGAACAACAAACCGTAGAACTGACAATGAAGCTGCTGGTGGACACCTTCTGCCTTTTAAGATCAACCATCAACAGTAAAGGAACAACCAGCCACAAACTAGCACTTTTTTTAATGGTCAAGTATAGAATGGTTTACATTGAGATTAAAGCAATTGTTACCGCATGTATTATTGCAACTAAAACAAAAAAAGTCATTTACAGGTAAAACAATTACTACATATAATTTTGTATGCAATACCTAGGTCTGACCGCAAGCGACACTGTTCTAAGTTATCTAAAGTGAGAATTTCAAACCTAGTAGCATAGGAATTCTATTGTGTACAGAAGAGTGCAAGATTGGGAAATACTTCTGAACCTGCTCAATCGTACTGATGTCACATATATGGTGGGGATTCCAAACAGTTGAACAATACTTTGATTGGTCTAGCATAAGATTAGAATAATGTAAGCTTTGGCATTGCCTGTGACACTCTCTGCATGTCAAAGTTGGATTTTAAAAAAGCAGGATAAGAAAAATATTCACACCTTTGAATTTTAGTGTTGGAGAAGACTCTTGAGAATACCATGGACAGCCAAGAAAACAAACAATGGATCATTGAACAAATCAATCCAGAATCCTCACTCAAGGCACAAATGATCAGGCTCAAATTATCGTATTTTGGACACATTATGCAAAGACCCAACTCTCTGGAAAAGGCTCTAGTGCTAGGAAAGGTGAAAGGAAAGAGAGAGAGAATAAAAAAGACAATCAGCAGCAAGATGGTGATGAGTGCACCATTAGGAGACTTCAAACAGCAGATTAGGACTACATTATCATGGAGAAAATCTATTTATGGGGTCATTCAGAATTGAAAATGACTTAATAGCATATAATCATTATATCAATATATTATATCAATTATATAAGTCAACCAGATTGGCCTAGTGGGTAAGGCACCAGGCTAGAAAGCAAGAGATTGTGAATTCAAGTCCCTCTTCCACCATGAAAGCTAGCTAAGTGATGTTGGGTCAGTCGCGCTCTCTCTGATTCCAACCCATCTCATATGTTTGTTGTTGTGGGGACAATAGGAGGAGAAAGGTGTGTTGGATATGTTTGTTCTCCTTGAGTTATTTGTAAATATAATAAAGGTGGGAAATATTAAATAAATAAATATAAAGTAAAAGACCACATCTTATGAAAGGATGATACTTTTGAATGAAATATAGAAAATATTAATATTCCCCAAATGCAAAGCCGTTTTTTCCCTTTTAATCCAGATCTCTTATGACCAGCCCATAATATCTTGCAAACTGTGATTTAGAAATGAAGTACCGGGATTGCCACAGTTCAGGTTCAAGATGCTCCTCCAATCATAGTCAAGGACCTAGAAAAAATGGGAGACTACATATGATAACACCCCAGTTCTGCACTGTCAGTGCCCAATTCCCAATACAATATTCTGGTTATTGTGTATCGTTGACCAGAAAATTAGAAACAGAGTGGTTTCATTTAAAATTTGAGAGAACATATTGCTATCAATAAATGGGGTTGCAAGACTTTGCACATTATTCTTGTGAGAAGACCTACATTCCATTAAAACATGTTGCTAATAATTTTATGCCTTGGGTGTCTTTTATTATATTTTTACACCATAAGAAAATTTGAAACATAAACATCTGCTGAAACATTTCCCTCTACTTTACTTTCTTTTACATTTCCAACATGAAATTAATCTTTCCTGAGTTGAACATTTTTATAACTTGAAACTGCTATAAAATCTTTATTTTATTACATACTACACAAGAAGCATACATAAAAACTCTGCAGTACACATTTTAAAATGGCTTCCTTTTCCCCATTACAGAAGTCATTAAGTGCATATGAAATCAACAGGAATAAATGGCAGAATTTTTAATATATAGGCCATGCAAATGTAAGAAAACTCCTCCAATATGTTAAAGACTGAAAAATCAAACAAAATAAAAAAGTATACACTCAGAGCTTAATTGAGTGCATTACTTTTTCCAAATTAATTTTTATATTAAGACTTAGTAGACAATACAAGTTACTGTAAATACTGTGATGGCACAGTATTTAGACTGCAGTATTGAAGGCTAGCTCTGCATTCCCACTGCCTGGAGTTCAATTCTGACAGGCTCAAGATTGATTCAGCCTTCCAATCCTTCCGAGGTCGGTAAAATGAGGACCCAGATTGTTGGGGCCAATATCCTGACTCTGTAAACTGCTTTGAGAGGCCTTGTAAAGCATTATAAAGCAGTATATAAATGATAAATCTAAGTGCTATTGCTATTATAAACATGTTACTAATTATATTGATAATTATGAGCAATAACTATAATAACTTTCTTAGTGTCTTCTTAGCCTTTATTATCTTAATAATGCATTCTTTCAAACAATGGGTGACTGAACAATTACATTGCTATTGATGCACATTCCATATAGCATTTATTTTTAAAATATTTATAAATTCTGGCAACAAAACAGAGTTTCTTCCCAAATGAATAAGAATTGTGCTTCTGATTTTCTTTGTAGGTGCCGTTTTCACTGATTCCCATTTGGGCTAATGCTGAGACAGAAAGAGAAACAGTGGAGAAGAACGGTGGAGATTTCAGTATGTAACAAAACACAAATCTTTGCAACCACCAAGCTTGGACCTGATCCCTTGTTACCCATCCCTGATGGTATGATTGGTGAGTGATTGTGTTTTCGTGATTTT
>JANHGC010001327.1:186751-199810 GCA_027560395.1 Boaedon fuliginosus | reverse complement strand
CCCGCGCAGCGCGCTTTTGACAGCTGAATCGGAAGCGCGTCCACAAAGCAGGTAACCAGCGAACCGGGAGAAACCCATTCCTGGTGTCACATGTTAAATTACTTCTTTGAAAAAAAAAGGGTTTTTTTACATTTCACCAAACCTGTTAATAAAAGTCTATCATAATCAGAACTGTGGAACAATTTCCACTTGGGAGAAGTTGTAAAAAGGAAACTTGGAAAACTAAAGAAAGTCATATCCTATGCATCCTGAGAAACAGTCCCACGAGCATCACAAGCTGCGTGGTTGAGTACATGTGGCAATAGCTGAATCCAAACATTATAAACTCACTTGCTAAATCAGAGATGAATACTCTGCAGTCTTTAGACTTTATGTTGTGAGAGATATCCACAGTGGGACGTAAAAAAATGAACTATGTGACCAGAAATGCTCCTGTTCTGTGTCTAGCCTCATTTTTATATTCTTCAGGGCCACTCCTAGATTGTGGTTCTGTAATTCACCAGTGTGATTTCCGATAGGTTATTTACTTGACCAAAAAACAAAATAGGTGCACTAAATTTTTAGTAAGCTTTATTTAAATTCAAAAATCTTGATCACTCCTCTCCAAAAAGTGGGTTGAACATGTCGGTTCTGACTGATCCAACTTTGTCACTCCATCAATGTCCCACTCTTTGTGACACCTAAAGGCAGGGGTTGGTTTCAGCCGGTTCAGGACAGTTTGGGCAAATCAGATGTTAATTTGAAATCTAGTTTGCCGAACCAGTTTTTTGAATGACCGGCTGGCCCTGCCCGTCCTGCCCCTCCCCTCCCAGGAGTCTCCATGAGGATGCCAGGTAAGTGTAGGCTGTGTGCAGAGGCTCTGGGAGGGCCGTCCTTGCCTTCCCCAGGCTCCAGGGAATTCTCTGAAGCCTGGGAAAGCCAAAAACCGGGTCTCCCAGAAGTCGAAAATAGGCCCCAAATGGGCCTATTTTTAAAAAAATTATTTATTTATTTATTTAAATTTATACCCCGCCTCATTTCCCCTGTTAGGGGGAACTCTAGGCTGGCCTCTGGGAGGCCTGGGGAAGGCCTTTGTTGCCCTCCCCAGGCTCCAGGTGCAGGAGGCCGGCTAGGCCACATCCACCTTGGCCACGCCCACCCAGCAACCGGGCAGAGAAATGGTTGCTGGAATTTTTGAAACCCACCCCTACCTAAAGGCAATAGTGTTTCCGTAAGAACTATGGTTATTAGCCTTATCTAAGTGATGAATAGTAGTCATTTAATTATGAGTTCTATCATGAGTGTCAGGGGGGTTAATGCTTCAGGTACTAGAACTGGGCAATTGTCCTTTTTCCAATCAGGGTACATAATACCAGATGGATTATTTTATATTATTGAACATATTTATAAGTATATATTAAAAACAATAGGAAACTGTTACTGTTGTTTGTTCAATAAGCAATTTAATTCCTTTTCTGTAGTTCTTCAGGTTTTTCTAGAGTTCAGTGTGGAATGACTCTGCAATTCATGGGCATTATTAAATCTGTTCATAAGAGAAGTTTCTGATTCAACCAAAAGATTATGTAACATTTCTTTCATTTCTTTCACTTTAATGTCAAAATGCAACTTGAGGCAAAATAACTATTTGACCTAGATCATTCTTTTTTCTCCTTTAGCAGTGATCATTCTTTTTAAAATGCCATAGTACTTGAGCCTTTCCACTTTTGATAAAGTCGTTTTATTTATTTTATACCACCTGCGACCCTCCATAGTAATAGTTTGTTTTCTTAGCAAAGAGGTTACGCACCAAATTCATTTTGATTAAACCTTGAAGTTAGATGCCAGTAAGATGTACCTGGGGAATTTCTCTGCAAGCTAAGCGGCATCAAATGGCTTGGCAAAACTTCATAGATAGGACAGAGAAGAAACATAGATCAGCAGTCCCCAACCATTTTGGCTTCGGCGGGGAGTGGGGGAGATGACTCTTCAAGTGGCAGGCACACACATATTTGTGCAAGCAAAACACACATGCACACGCCACTTGGGTAAAGGGAGCTTCATGTGCATGCGCTCCCCTACTACCTGCGCAAACAGGGTGCGGCCTAGTAGTGGGCCATGGCCCAGGCATTGGGGATTCCTGCCCTAGATCACAGGGGTAGGGAGTGGAACTCAGTGTAGGTGTGTGAAATCTAATCTGTAAAAGAGAAGTGGGGTGGGGATGTGTGTTTGTATGTGCTCTATACAAACTTTCAGTCCTGCACCAATCTACCTGAAACTTGGGAGATAGCTAACTGTAGTAAGATCAGCACTGTCAGGGTCACCAAAGGATAGGGGGTCTTTTTGCCCCACAAAAAAGGGAGCAAATAGGACACTCTTAACGAACAAGGAGCAATCCTCTACTGAGCGTGTGCAATTTTCCCTCCCTCTACTGAGTGTGTGCAGTTTTCAAACTGAGGCTCCATATTCAAATGAGGCACCATATTCAAACTGAGGTGACATATTTTCAAACGGCGCTCAAACGGAGAAGCCCGCCCGGCCAAATAACGTTGCCTGCAACATGTGGTAGGGGTGGCAGGGGCTTCAGAAGGCCCGCAAACGATGTGGGAGGGGCGCTGGGGGCTTCAGAAGGTCTGCAAACACTGTGGCACAAATATACTTGTTCTTAAAAAAAAAAAGCCGAGCAAGGCTGGGTAATCAGCTAGTATGTAATATATGTATGCAGTTAAACTACAAAGGGCCTTTCATCTTCTAGGCGTTCACCTCTAAAAGTATGATTCAATTTGGCTTATCATATGGGGTATATTGTCTGGCCCACATGAGGCTTTGTCACATATTGCAGGTAGTCCTCGACTTACAACAATTCATTTAGTCACCGTTCAAAGTTACAATGGCCCTTAAAAAGTGACTTATGACCTTTGTTCACACTTATGACTGTTGCAGCATCCCCATTGTCACATGGTCAATTCAGATGCTTGACAATTAGTTCATAGCTATGTTGGTTGCAGTGTCCCAGGATCATGTGATCTCCTTTTGTGACCTTCTGACAAGCAAAGTAAGCCAGATTTACTTAAACCGTGTTACTAACTTAACAACTTCAGTGATTCACTTAATAACTGTGGCAAGAAAGATTGTAAAAGGGAGCAAAATCCACTTAACTATTTCACTTAGCAAGAGAAATGTAGGGCTCAGTTGCAATAATAAATTGGGGACTATGTGCATGCGTGCTAAAAACAGAACTGCCTAATTATGTGACATTTAACTTTTAGGATAAAAATCTCTGACATATGTTGTTCGTATTATTTCTTGACATAAGAGAAAGAGAGGTGTTTGGCAGATTTGGCTATGTCTCTGCAGGGAAAGGAAATAAGTGAATAACAATATCTGTATTTGTCTATTATATATTGCGGTATTGCAATCCACGGGCTGCTTAAGTTCAGAAAACAAGGGATGTTATTGGGAATGCTAATTTAATTTAATTTAATTCAATATTACAATTTATATGCTGCCCCATCCCAAAGGACTCTAGACGGTTCACAGTCATATAAAATACATTACAACTCTAAAATCAATAAAGCAATACAAAATCTAAAAGCAATCTAGAATAAGGTTATTAAAAACAAAGACCTATAATAACAAACATACTATCCATTCATACATGAGGAGTCATTAGTTCCAAGCCTGCTGGCAGAGCCAGATCTTGGCGGAAGGCTAACAGATTCGGGATGGTCCGGATCCCCATGGGGAGCTGATTCAAGAGGGCCTCTGCTACCACAGAAAAGGCTTTCATTTGTGGACCCGACAACCGGCACTGCTTAGCTGACGGGACCCGTAGGAGGCCAGTTCTGTGGGATCTGACGGGCACTGGGAGGCATTAAGGTGGAAGGAGGCGGTCTCAAAGATACCCCAGTCCTAAGCCATGTAGGGCTTTAAAGGTCATCACTAACACATTGAATTGCACCTGGAAAGCTCTTGGGAGCCAGTGCAGCTCTCGGAGGATTGGTGTTATATGGGTGCAATTCAAGGTGTTAGTGATGACCTTTAAAGCCCTATATGGTTCATAAATTGTTTATGATTATGATTATTGGGCAGGGAAAATAAGGGTGGGTGTTTCATGTCATAGTGGAATAAATACAATAAGGACAGAAAATATTTAACCGCCTATGTACTGCCTGCAGAAATATTTTGTGCTGGTGTTCATGCTGTTTCTTCTTTTGATTCTTTTTACCTTAAGTGAGTAATCCCATGTCAGTATTGCTATCTCAGTACATCTGAATCAAAATACCTCTCCTATGGCAATGAATACCCAATTATAATAAATACCTAGGCTAGTCAGTAGAGAGAATTACATATTTATACCACAAAAATAAGTGAAAACAGATGTCCTGTTGAGAGCAGCAGGTTATCAGTCCTCATGATAAGTGTTGGATTGTGATCAGGCAATTTCAGTTTAAATCTTCATAGATATGAAGATCATTTGTTGACCTTGGATTAGTTACACACTCAGGAGCAGATAACATCAGAGGCATTCTAAGGGAACAGTGTCTGAATATATGGCAGAGGTATAGGAAGGATGGATGCCATATTGAGATCCTTGAAAAAAGAACAGCATAATAATGTATTTATAAATCATAACCCTTATAGCAAAAAAAAAACATCGAGTGTAATACAGTACTTCATAAAACTGAGTATAGAAGTGCATAGGAATTTTTTTAACCTGAGTAAGAATTTATTAGATTTATACTTCCTAAAACTCTGTGAAAACATAGCATAGCATGCTAGAATGCTGAAATCCACGCTTTCAGTATTAGTGATACAGCTCACCAGTGGAAAAATGGTTGTCAAATACACTTAGTAAGGAAAAATTAGCATAAAACATATATATTAAGAAACAATGTGCATTAAAGCATTGTTCAAAATTGTTCAAAATTCATGGAATAAAATATAAAATGCACTTATGTGCATTGCTCACATAAATGCATATGAAGGGAGCAGGGGTGGGTTCCTCCCGGTTCGCTGGTTATGTGCTTCGTGGGCGCGCTTGGCAAACACCAGTCAAACGCGCATTCCACGCGATTGACTTACAGATCTTCATGGTGTTCTGCAAGCACTCTGACACAACGGTTGCGTGGCAGATCCACTGCCAGCTATTGTGTCAGAATGCTTGCAGAACACCACAAAGATTTGTAAGTCAGTCGTGCACACGGCATTCGCCAAGCACGCCCACAAAGCGCATAACCAGCAAACCAGGAGGAACCCACCCCTGGAAGGGAGTGTTTTGTACACAAACACACTACATATATTTGCAACAGGAAGAAAGCTGAAGAGATAGGTATAAAGAATAGTCTGCTAGGCGGATACTCATTACAGTAGTAAGAAGCTTTAAATCCATCACTCCATGACTTGCTTACTTTCTTTCTGACACTCAGGTGTTACTGGGGCATGGATAGAGGGGCCATAGTCAATAAAATCCGAGGCTGCACCTTTATTCCAGGGGGGAAGCAAGCCATCCAAAAAAATTGAATCAGCAAAAGAAACACACCAAGATGTACGGTTTTATCCAATGTTTCAGCCACTGGATTGGATACTGACCTTTGCCAAAATTAAGGCTGAATGCATTTTATAGACAACTCAGAGCGTAGACTAGTTCTTTTAAAAAGTTATGGTTTTATACATAGAGCTGCATGCCATAGAAACAAAGCATAGCACATTAGCTCTGAATCGCTGTCTTATATTGGGACAAATGTCCAGGGTATTCCTCATTTGGCAAGCACAATTGGGACTGGCAGCTCTGTTGTTAAGCAAAGCAATCTTTAAGTGAGAGATCACATGATTCAATTTAATTTAATTTATTGGATTTATACCCTGCCTCTCTTCCCCAATCAAGGGGAACTCGATCTCAGTTGTGCTTTCCTTTTTCCTACTCGCTTGCCATTTGGAATGCTCACCCCATTTCTGAAATAATTAGCAAGAAGAGAATTACTGTTTTATTTATATCCATTGGAGAGGAAGGGATTATAAGAGAGTAAGAGAGTCAGCAGGCACCTAATAGGGAATGCACATGGAAAGGAATGAGGGCTGGGAGATGGGAACCATGGGTGCGCTTCACAGGCAGTGTATTTCCCATTGGATGTCTGCTTACTTTCTTGTAATCCCTTTGAAAAGTTCTGGAATACGCTTAAGTCAATCAGAAAGCCAAAAGAAAAAGGCTGGGTCAACCATTCCACACACATACAGATAGGGCATGTGAGGAAGGCCACACTTTGTAGAAAGATGTGGTCTTCTTTTTATACCTTTAAAAATATCAGCAAGGTCACTAATTCCAGTCTCCTAATTGAGGTAACATTCCTATATGAGATAGATGCCATTCAATTAAGCTTATCTCTTCCTTTGAGAATTACTTTGTTCTCCAATATTTGTTATGCGCCCCAGCTGAGAATGTGGCAGCACAGATCAAAGGTGAAGGCTTAGGCTGAGGTGTGATTTTAAAAGGCAGTTTTTCTTATCTGTGTCCATTCTTCAAAGATGTATGGGGCTCCAAATGTTACATGAAGAAACATAATTAAAACTGATGAATTTATGGGGCTTTAGGCAGGATACAGGATATATAGTAGAAACAAATTCTTACACAGGATACAGATATATAGTTGAAACAAATGCTTACACAGGATACATCAAAGGATTACCATAATTAAAGGAGATAAATGTATGTATAACTGAAGCAAATGGTTATAAGATTTTATAACAAGCTTGCACTATTTTATCTATGATTGCATTGCATTGGTTAGCTAAAAGCAAATAGTTTTACACATATATCAGACGATTTAGAACATAACTAAAGTGAACAGTTATAATGATTTCAAAGCAGTATAACAAGAGCTTCTATTATTCTATCCAATATATCATATTCTAATATTACTACTTATTCTATTATTATGTAAATATAACAGCATACATAGAAAACAAGATAACTAGGCTGGATTTTGTATCACAAATCACTAGTTGAACAAGTGTTATTATTACTATTATCATTATTATTGTTGTTGTTGTTGTTATTTCCCTAATATTGTTCCCTTCACCTTCATCTCCAGTCTTTCTGCTCTGGAAGGGGGGAGGAGAGGGAGAAAAAAACAGGTCAGGCACAAGAGGGATTATTTGAAGGAATTGCTTGGTTTCCCATCCAACCTTTCCGCCCCCACCCCCTCCACTTGCTGATTAAGCTATTTCTCCACTCTGGGAGGGGGCAAAACTCAAACTAATACATTGGTTGTTTGCATAGTGTGCTCAGGGCTGCTAGCACTACTGCATTCTTTTCATGTCTATTTCTCACCACATACTCTCTTGTAATCCCTTCCTCTGCAATCTCTCTGCTTTGGGCAGGAGTGGGGGAGGAAAACAACCAGTCAAGCATAGGACAACACATAGGAAGATAGGGACTATAATTACAGTCAGGTTGTGAATGAAGGTGTTCATATTTATTTTTTCATCCCCACTGTAACTTTGAATGGTTGCTGAATGTGGCAGTTGATAAAATGGTACAATTTTTTTAGTGGGCACCTCTGTAGAAAGGCTGGCATGACATCATTTTTTATTATTATTAGATTAAATAATTTTAATCTAATTTTATTTTACTATTATTAGATTTTACTTTATTATTTATTTCATTAGATTTAAATTTTATTATTTTATTGTTATTAAAAGTATTTGAGTAATATCTGGGTATCTGGGTATTGTTTATGATCCTATAAAGAATAATTCTATCTTATCTATCTATCTATCTATCTATCTATCTATCTATCTATCTATCTATCTATCTATCATCTATCATCATCTATCATCTATCACCTATCATCTATCAACTATCTATCAGATGATCATCTCTATCTATCTATGAACTAAATTTGTCTTCTATTACTCGCCTGTGGCAGTTCCTTACTCTTTCCCCAGTTATTTCATTTACATTATGACCTTAGTAATGGCCATTCCCTTTTCTATTTAAATAGGAATTTAGACATAGATATCTAAGAGTGCATGCTTTTTTTCTGCATCTATCATGAAACTACGAAATAACAGGAAGGAAATTAGTAATATTCCTGCCAGTTTTGGTTTTTTTAAACAGTAATTTGTTATTTAAAAGTGTACCATGTCCTTATATGAACAGGATATCTTAGAATGATAGATTAACATTCTTGAGCTTAGAGAAAATAATTTAAAGCATAAATAACTGTTACCAAGTAGACCTGTTCATGAGTTTTCATGGGACAACTTCTTATGAAGTCCTGTCAGAGAAAAAATACGAGAGTAACCTAACAATTCTTCCAGTATTATGTACATGACAATCTAAGAGACTGAATGCTACAATGACTATGAAACCATGCAATTCATTCTGTCCTAGAATCATCTTATTCACTTTGCCTAAATGACAGAAAATAGCAACGTTGGGCATATCTACCATGAGTTTAACTTGGTAGATACTGCTTTTCCCTGCTATTCTTTATTCACTTTAGGAAGCCCATATTCGACTAAATCCATATTTCAACAAAGATTAAATGGGGAGGGGGAGGGAAGCATTGAAGTGGATACAAAAAGTCTACACACCCCTATTAAAATGCCAGGTTTTATTAATATAAAAAAACCAGACCAAGATAAATCACTTCAGATTTTTTTTCACCTTTAATGTAACATATAAGTTGTACAATTCAGTTGAAAACTCTTGAAATCTTTTAGTTAATCAGATGGCGTCAAATCAAGATATTCTGGCGGGGTGGGGGGAGGGAAGCCGGGATATCATCTTCATCACCACCACCACAATGATGTCAAATTTTCGAAAGATGCTTATATATAACAACAACTTAAAATCTGCAGGTAAAAAAAGAAACTCACAGTGATATTCTATCTGCTTTTTACTAAATGACCTCACCCAATTCTGTAATACTGGACTTAAATATACAGCAATTGTATCATAGAATAAGAATCGAGGTAAATAAAGGTAAGAGCTTCTATTCATTTACTTATGGGCTAAATGGCTAGCCTAAACCATTAATCTGAAAATTGGTTGCATATTGTTTTCATAGCACTATTAATCCGGATCAGAAATAAATCTATTTAATTCCATGTAAATAAGCTTTACACTGGGGAATTGTACTGACTGGTCAAATTTTGCATTACTGTAGCAATTATTTCAGGACAGAAACAATGAACAGTTTGTTTAGCTAACTAATTGCTTGACTTTCATGTTTAGCCACAAGCCTATTATAATGGAGCAATAGAATCACTTTTTGGTGTCCTTTTGCTTTAGTGCATCCAGTATATTACCTATTAGGAAAATTTCACAATTGCCTGGTTTTTGTGTGTGTGTGTGTGTGTGCCCCAAGAAAGGCAGCTCTCAGATGTTTTCTTCTCAGTCCTTTTTTCTTCTGATCTTACAAGATAGACGGTGTCCCTGTGACTCTGCAACCCCCTGTGACTTTTCCTTCTCTCTTCTACAGTCTTCTCCTTTCCCAATGTCAGCATTCTTGTATGTTCTTTATCAGGCATTAAGAATTACCTCAGAGCCGGCGGATATGATTCCTTCATCCTGAACAAAGCCTCAGTATGGGTGGCAGCTTTGCACAATGGTGGGCCATCATCAATGGATAAGTGGTATCTTCACCATAGCAAAGACACCCAATGGGTGGCCAGCACCGTATAATTATCTTGCTTTCTCTGGATCATTTATTATTTCTGGAGGACTTTTTGGGAGTGTGGGGGGCAGAAATAAATCTTTCAAATAGACAAATAGCCTGCTTCTTCCTTAGAGAAACTGTTGGCATTGTCACTTTGGAGGGAATGACAATACTCAAGTCAGTCAGCTACCCCCCTTCTGATATTTCCAGGTATTATTCAGTAATGTCCTTCTGTTGGGACCAAGATATTTATCTGGATTTTGAAAAGACCCAGACCTAGAATCTTGAAAGCATTTCCAGTATGCATTCATTTAACAGAATATAAATTAGACAAGAAAATATGAAAATCAGACAATGAAAATCTCTTCTGCCCTTTCCTTTCTCCCTGAAAGAATAAAGTCAGGGATCTCCGGATGAAAACAATGGTAATTACCAGCCAACAGGATAAAAGTAAATGTAGACTCTCCATTATCATCTCATTCCCTGGTATTTAAGCACACTACAGGAAGAGAGAATCATGTGTTAGTTTCTGTACTTTAGGTAGTAATTAGGAGTAAGTTATCATTTAATGCTATTTTCAGCCATCACAGTTCTATATATAATTTTCTGTACTAGCTCAATAGGCACACCTTGTCCAGAACTGCATCTTCTGGCATGGGAAAAAAAATATCCCTGTTTTTCCACTCTGTTTGACATTTGTTTACTGTTGTGCTTTCTTTCTGAATTCTACAGATCTGAGAACGGCTGGTTCATGCCTGTTTGCACCTTCAAGAGCTGTCCATGTGCATTTGCTGGGTAGAACTGTGTCCCTGCCCTCACGCAGCATGTATACACCAGGTACAAAGGGAAGGCTACAAAAGGTAGAGAATTAGCGTTGTAGTATTCCATTACTAGGAGGTGAACTTTGGAAGCCAGAAAAACATTGTACTTCATTTGTACACTTTCTATAATTATCATCCCATTTGCTCTTGTTCTTACAGGATCCCTCAAAGTCTACCTACCAATTTATTTATTAAATTTACATGCCACCCATCTCACTATTCAAAGTATTTCTAGGCTTTGAACATCTGTCATTGATTTAGAGATTCAGACATATCAATCCTTATCAGGTGTTTCTATCTTGAAGACCTCTGAGAACTAGCGCACTTCGTGATATTCAATGGCCCTTCCCTACAGAATTTTCTGCAAAGAAAAACAATCTCTTGCTATCTTAAGATTATAATAACCAAGTGATTGCATTAAGTAAAAATTACACAGGCAATATTTTTATTCAAGTACTATGAAAGAAGAGCTTTGTTCCCATAATCCTTATATGAGCCAAAACATGGCTGATAATGCCAAAGACAAATTTTAATACATTTCTGTCCCAACAGTAAACAGGAACTTGGGCTTGTAAAAATTTGCCAGGACTGTGATGAATTTTAAATCAATACTATTAAATTGTTATTTAGGAATGATTTTATTACAAAATAATAAAAATGTTGTCTAAAGGCAAAGTATTACCCTCATTACCCACCAGCTATTATTCTACCAAGGCTGTTGTTGCAATAGCCTCACTCCTACCCTTATCCCCCAATCTCTAAGTATTCTCGCCACCCCACTTGGCTTCTTTGGCTTGGGCTTCTGGATCCCTGCCTTCCAGCATAGCATCTATTCTACATTGTTATTTCAAAGACACAATTACACAAAAGGGGAGGGAATCATGTTTCTTAAGATCAGCTGAGATTCAGTCCTGCCCTGCATATACCAAACAGCACAACCAAGTAGCTGGCATTGGGTACAGGAACATCTGCACAGAATATGGGCTAGACCTTCCTAAGTCCAGATGGGAGATCCCATAGAAGATCATGGAGAATAAGAAAACTAAGATCCTGTTGGGACATCCAGATCCAGATAGACAAATAGGTACTGATCAATCAACCAGAGGTCATGGTGGACGATAAGGACCAAAAAAAACAGCAGTGGTGATAGATGTAGCAGTGCCCAGTGACAGCAACATCAGGAAGAAGGAATGAGAAGAACCCAAGCCTGAAAGAGGAACTGGGGAAGATGTGGAAAGTAGTCAAAGTGGTACCAGAGTGGTAGGAATACTTGGGGCTGTGACTCCTAAGCTTGGAGAGTGGCTGCAAAAGACCCCAAGAGCAACATTAGAGCTCTCTGTCCAGACGAGTGTGGTTCTAACAAACAGCTAAGATCTTGCATAGAAACCCCAAACTCTCAGGCCTCTGTTAGACGACCTGAGATTGAGGAAGAAAAATACCACCCATAAGGGTGACATGTGATTTTTAAAAGTTCAGTTGCTTTAATATAATTTGGAATTTGGAGCAAAGATTTTCACCTGCAGCAAAATATACATTCAGTTACTTCATTGGTGCTTGGGGAAGCATTGTGATGCATATGTGAATATAGTAATCACTGTTTTTTTTCTTTCCATATCACAAGATCCTTGCGGCTGAAAAGAAAGACCTTGTTTAGTTTTGCCTCCAATTCCTGCCAGCTAGTAATTTTTTGAGGCCATAATCATTGTATTCCCCCCAATGCTGTTTCCCAAGGCCTGTATTTATGCTTATCAAGACCTTCCTGTTTAGTTCCTATAAATTAAACACTTGTTGGAATTTACAGTTAAGCTTAAAGAAACCCCAACACAGATTAATAGATGCTTTCTGAAAGTCAAACTTGGGAGGTCCAAAATAAATAGTGTGGAGTTATAAAGGATTTTACTAAATCAGTAAAATGTGAAATGCTGTGGAATTAAGGATAATGACTCAAATAAGAGTTTGGGTTTTCCAGTTTCAGTGTAATTGGCACTTTCACAAAATTAATTATATGGTTTAATCAGATCCCATCAATTTTGCTTCCCAACTCATATTTTAATGGATTTATCACATGGAGTAATTCTGACTGCAGTTTTTAAGTTCTTAGAACTACAATTGATATGAGATTCATCTGAACAAACTTTAAATTTGATCAGGTTCTGGGAACCAGCTTCTCCATGGAAAATCTAGAGTCCACTTTTTGCAAAGTTACTTATGTCTGGGTTCTTCTTTTATTAATGCACAGTAGTGTCGTAAGAAAAAGAAATTAGGGAATGTGATTTTTATGCCTCTAACTAGAACATTGGCTAACTAGAACAGTTCCTGGAACTGGAACTGTACTCTTTTGAGGTCTGGACTATATGATACAAGCTCTTTTCATCTGATTTCATACCTAGGCTTGAAAACATAGGAGATGTTCAATATTCTGCCCATCCATGATGCCCCCCGCAAATGTATTAGGATTATAACAACTAAAATTCCCAGCCTGTTTACTAGGAAATCTAGCAATTGTCATTGAAATATGTCTAGAGCAGTGTTTCCCAATGTCAGCCATTTTAAGATGGGTGGACTTCAACTCCCAGAAGTCCCCAATTCTGGGAGTT
>JANHGC010001327.1:166646-181085 GCA_027560395.1 Boaedon fuliginosus | reverse complement strand
TATTTTTCTCTAATAAACCTTTTTATGTTCACAAGCTGGTTATGTAGTCCTGTTTCCTGATCCTAGCCTCGCATCCCGCACACTCAAGCCACTCATGACAAGACTCAGATAACCCTACTTTGGACACATTATGCAAAGGTATAGCTCTCTAAAAATGCTGGGAAAGGTGGAAGGAAGGAAAAGAGATAACTAGCAGAAGGATTGATAGATTAAATTATACAGCAATGGGTGTACCATTCGCTGATCTGAAGGACCAGTTGGACACAGATCATCCTGGAAAAAACTATCCATAAGGTTGCTAAGGGTTGCTGAGAGTTGACATTGATTTGATGGCACACAATGAATCAATCAGATAAATAAGAATATATTTGATGTTAATCTGCATGATATGTGTATGATATCCTTGATAAGCAGAGGTGGTATTCCAGGTATATCCTGGATTCAAGTTTCAAGTTGATTCAGAAGTAACACTCTGTTACTTCTGAGTAAACATTTAACTGGAACTTTAAGAACTACAATAATCATTTTATTTAGGAATCAATCCCTTTGAATTCAAAGAAAATTATTTCCAGATCAATATACAGAAGATCTACCTGCCAATGAATTCTATTAAAACAGTTAAAATGTGGAATTTGTATTACTTGTTTCATGCAAGTTTATGACTGCAACTTCACAATGTTACATGAATCTAAAAGGTCATGATTTTTTTATTCTTTATGAATATGTGTTTGTACTTTTAGATGAGTAGAAAAAATAATACTTTTATTATTTTATATTTTTATGAGGATTTTTAGGTATACTATTGAATGAAAATACCCCTAATACCTTTTGGTAATCAGTTCTTTGATATAATTACATTAAAATAATGAAAATTGGAAATACTGAAAGCTTGCTTAGAAATCCTGATTATGGTAAAAAATTTTCAATAAACTAGTAAACTCCATAAGCTTGGAAGTTTCAAAATGGTAAGATATACTAATTGCTGGTTCTTCCTTTTTGTTGTTATTGTTAAAAATGGAAAGGAACACTTTTTGGGGTCCTGTAAATGTGATGAGTGTTTGAAACCTTATGGAGAAATTACACCTTGGGGGAGCTCAGCTGTTTTTTGCCATCCCATCATCATGTAGGAAGAAAATTCCAGTTTGATTCCAAGCTGGGAAAAAGACACTGGAAATAAAATGGAGGATGGCTGGTTGGAAAGAAGGTCTCTGGTTTTTTTGTTTGTTTGTTTGTTTGTTTTGGGGGGGTTGGGTTTTTTTTTTGGTTTCCAGAAACTTCAGTGACAGCAGGATATTTCTGGGGTAGCTGACAAAATGGCTGAATGAATGGATGGATTTTTATAGGGTTCTGGGGTTTGGTGAGTGAGATGTTCCAGGGGTTGTGCAATGTAGTGAGTCTTGTGTGTTTTAGTATTTCAATGGTGGTGGGCAGGGGTGGGTTTCTCCCGGTTCGCTGGTTACCCGCTTCGTGGGCGCGCTTTCCAAATGTTCTGGAGTTAATCGTTCTGGAGTTAACGATAGCAACTGGGATTGCCATTGTTAAGTGATGCAGTCTTATGATGTGGCATTTTATAACTGCATTGTTTAATGATGGCAATTCTAGATAACCTGAAGACTGTCTGTAGCTTTCTTCTTCATTCCTTCCTCTTCTTTACATCCTCTCTCATACAGGCAGAATTAACACTGATTACAATTTTAACAGCGGCGTGCAGCTGTTATGTCAGAGTGCTTGCAGAACCGCACCGAAATTTCTGAATCGATCGCGCGCAGAGCGCTTTTGACAGACATTCGGAAAGCACGCCCACGAAACGGGTAACCAGCGAACCGGGAGAAACCCACCCCTGGTGGTGGGTTAATCCTATTATATCCTAAATGTCATGTCATGTCCTTAGAATTTGTGTGGAGGAATGCAAAATCTTAATCCCATTAGCTCCAGCCAGGGGGAGCTAGGCTACAGGTGTTTTGTTATGAATAGGCTGGACTGGATTTCTAAATGGGCACAAAATATCCATCTCTAAACTTCAGGGTTCTGCTTGAGTTTTCCTATAGAACACGGGTGTCAAACATGTGGTGTCACGTAGCTGTCATGTGACGGCAACATTTTTTCCCTTCATGGAGCTGGGGTGGGTGTGGCCTGCATGGGATGCATCCGGCCCATGGGCCGCCAGTTTGACATCCCTGCTATAGCAGGAAGACTGGGGCTGTTTTCTGCCTTTTAGAACATGTTTCTCCATTTCTCCCTTGGGAAAATATAGTATTCTGCCTCTTTTAATATTCATCAAAATATTTCATTCTCTGGAGGGGGGATTCCAACAATAATTTATTATTTGAAGTTTTCCAAGGTTAGATATTCCTGATTTGAAAGAGCTGGTCTCATAGACCAGATCAGACAAACAAGGAGGCAGAGAGAGGAGCTGAAAGTCAACTGTTACTATTCTAATACTGTTTTTAATGGTTTATTTTTAAAGTCTTGCAGCTTATCAGGACCCACATAATTAGCACAAAGTCATCAGGGCACTACAAGATCAGATTTGTGTGATATTACAGAGTCAAGACAGAGTTAAAGGCAGTGATGTGAACAAAGCAATAGCCTTACTAAGAATTGGTGTTTATACTTTCATGCAGTCTTGACAATGTAGTTCTTATTGGTTTATAAGGCCATGAGTTGAAATGATGAACATTTGGTTCTGATTCCAGTTTTCAATATCAGGCCACTGAATTACCTAACCAGAGCTTGGGAGAAAAATAAAGTGGTCGTCTTCCAGTTAAAAGAGTAAGAATAAATGTGAACCAGGTTTCCATGTAATTAGAGGACATAATGATGAAGAGATACAATTGTTCCTTTATCTCAGAAGTGAAATATTTCAGATCTAGAAATGAGCACTGAATGTTTAATGTGTGATTAAATTTAAATCATATAAATATTTTATGGGATGAAATAAACCTCTTTCTAGTCTACTATTATGTTTTTAAGACCAAGAACAAAGTTTGGGAAAACCAAACATGAGAATGATTGCCTTCTTCAGTGTTCATACCCAACACGTGGAGGAAGACTATTAAATCTCATGGGACCTGGCCAATAATAAACTCATCTTTATGAACATGTTGCTTTTTTAAAAAGAAATCCATCTAAATATTGGCTTCTCTTAACAATAATGACAACAATTACTTGTATGCAACATCATACATTTATGATTGGCCAATTGCAAATCCATGCCATCACTAAAGCTGATTTCTCTGTGCTTTAAAAAAAAGAATGTGGACCTTTGGTTAAATTTCTATCATGTGTTTATTATTTATTATTTACATTTCTATTCCTCCTTTCTTCCCCAGTCAAGGGGAACACAAGGCGGTGTACAACAATATATAAAAAATAATAGGAAAAGTCTATGATTCAATTAATGAAATTAGCTAAAGGAAATTATCATGAAATGTTAACAATGTGGCTAAACATTTGTGCTTAAAACTCTAAGCGTTTTGAAGTTTTCCTGTTTTCAAATAAAACACAAGCTTGGAATTAATTACATGTGTAAATGCTTGTACACCTATGTGTGTGCAGAAACACACACACACACACACACACACATACAGAGCTCTCCCCAGAGACTGAGGAGATAATTTATCAGTAGAGGTATGCTAGCAAAACCCAGTATTGCTCCATCGACATCTGTTCACCAAATGTAAATATGGCATGTTTCACAGCACCTTGATCAGACAAATATCTAAAAATGAATCTGCAGCTGATTTATTTCTAAGTAGTTCATTTCCTGCTGACATTTAAAGATTCTCTACAAATGTCCATGTAAAAATTCAAAGTTCATCATGCCAGCATTTTAGTTTATCACACAACCAGACAGACTGGGCGACTTGTAAAAACTTAAAGGAATACTCTGAAAGGGGAATATTCTGTATCTATGTACATATAGATGTTGGTATGTGTCAGCACTTGCATAGTGCCATTGGAAATATTAAGATCAGACAAATATGTGATTTCCTAACAATTAACAGATGCACCGAATTCCTTTTCTCCCAGCCTTCTCCAAAACCTCTCCATAACCATTATTTGCTGTTCTCAAAACATGTTAAATCCTACCCAGATGAGAAATTTTACAGACTGCTTTTTACAAGAGTCTTTGCTTTCCTCCTTGTATTTCCTGGGAGTCTACAAGGTTACTGTATTAACAAACGTAATCCATATGCATTTCTATCTTGCACACATTTTTATTGTAAAGAATACAATAGCAGGAAGGATGACCAGTATCAGTTAAACTATAAAAGTACATTAGTTGGGTATCATAATGTGTAGCTTCATAATCATTAGGTTTTCCCTGCTAAGATCTGTCCTTTTAATTGATAACAGTCCTTCCCCATTGTTCTGTGTATTCAACTATAAAATCCAAATATATCTTCATGTTAAAAAGCATGAAGTTTTAAAGTCAGAAAAAGATGAAATCAAGTTTGGAAAGGCCCAAGCCCCTCAGAGGAAGCAGCAAAAATAAAATGGTGAATAGCTAGAAGAGTGATATCAGCAGTATATGGAAGCTGGCAATCCTTTTCATGGTAATTTACAAATACAATAATATTACTGAACGAGTTAGAACTTATTTTCAAATACCAATACGTAGGAATGGACTGAATTTTCTCATGCCTGTTTTTCAGACCCATGAGATTAAATAAAACAAAGTGTTCCTTGAGTTAAGCTTAACTGCTAACTTCTGTTAATTATACAGAAACATCCATATAATTTTCTTGGCAGTGATATAAACATGGTTTCCACTGCCTTCTTCCAGAATTTTATTTTACAGTATTGTTTTACTTTTCTGTCCCGTCTGCAGTTCTGGAATTTCCTGGTGATTTCTCATCTAAGAATTACTTAAGTCCAACCCTGCCTACATTGTTTAAGATCTGTCAGCTTCAGCAAGGTGTTGCCACCTCTATGGCATTAATACTATGGGGGATTAAAAGAGATCAATACAAGACTGCTGATTTCTGATGATTATAAAGCCCTGGATAGAGGTTTCCCAACCAGAAGGAAGAAACAGATGATTCTATCTTCCTTGGAAGATAATTTAATTCAGACTCATAACCATTGTTGGCAAAATAGCACACCAAATCAAACAGAGCTGGATAAGCAAGATTTTAAGGTTAACCCAAAAACCCAGGTTTTTCAGGAGGAAACTGGTGGGGAATGGAAGGATTGAAAAAGCACCTTTGGGACAACCATGACCTGGATGACTGAGAATCTTTACAAATGTTTAGCTATACAAATTGAGATGAACATCCTTTGAATGCTGTGGGAGTAAGAATGGATTTCCAGAGAATGGATTGCGGATTACAGAGACCAGAAGCACTACTATGTGACCTTGAGGATACAGATAAACCTCCAAGTGCTTCAACGACCCTCTAAAACAGGGGTGTCAAACTCATGTCATCACGGCTGCATTACATGACATATTGGTACTTTTTTCCCCTTCATTAACCAGGCGTGGCCAGGGCCAGCACATGACACATCCAGCCCATGGGTCGGGAGTTTGACAGCGCTGCTCTAAAAGCATGCAAATGACCAACTGTCTGCAAAGAATATAACTCCTTCCATTCTCCATCATCCTGTCAGAGCTGAAGAAGCTTCTTGGATGCGAAGTTTTCAAAGAAAAAACAAGAAAGTCCAGTTGCCTCCTGGGACAACCATGACCTGAATGACTGAGAATCTCTACAGACTTATTTCAACGTCAAACATGGGGAAAACATAGTAGTGGAAATCACTTCTGCCTTACTGTTGCAAGAAAAGCTAAGATTACTGTGGAGTTATCTATTCGCATATTAAGCAAAGCTTCACATATATTTTGCCCAAAAATTGCTATTCCCAACCTGGATTTGCTGATGTGCGGACATCAAGCCTCTCCACTCTCACATTAGCAAAGATTTCTTATCCAGGGAACAGCTAATTAAACCAAGAAAATTTAACTACAGTAGTACATAAGGGATAAAGTAAGCAAATGAATACTATAGCATACTTCAGAGGTAGCCAAAAGGGTTGATGGTTTAATCAAAATCAGTGACCAGGCAGGGATGGGTTCCTACCGGTTCGCTGGTTACCTGCTTATTCCATGGATAGCCACCACGCAGCTGTTGGATCAGAGTGGTTGCAGAACACTACAAAGATTTCGAAGTCCATCATGCACAGCGCGCCCACAAAGTGGGTAACCAGCGAACCGGTAGAAACCCACCCCTGGTAATAACGTATATTAATTGATCTAAAGAAGGATAATAAATAATAAGAGTGATAATAAAACCATAGGAACATACTTTATTACATCATATATACATCTATAGACAACCACTAAAATAAAGAAAGCATTTAATCTTTTTCATAAAAACTGGTATAACTAGCAACCCTGTGGTATTTCAGGCATGCATTGAATATAGTTTGTCAATCATCTTCCAAGTGACCAGAGATCTTCTGTTACAGAATCATGCCCAAAGAAGCAACAGGGCTGAATATCTTTTTTGCCATTTTATGGATTTGTGGAAAATCTAACGCTGTAGTACTTTACATTCCATAGACATTATACTCCCACTTCCACTCTTATTTTTCATTAACCTTTGGGGCTGAAATTTGTGCCTCTGAAATTCAACAATTTTGCTGGTAAATGTTGGTAAATCTCTATATTCTTTGTGAGGTATACAAGAAGTATGGGTGTGACAAACAGCTCAGACCTGTCTTGGAGTCCCTGTCACAATATATAAAATGGAACTAAATGGATCAAAGGTCTGTATGTCTAGATGATTCACATTTCAAACTTAGCTATGGTTTGCTTGATCATGATTTACTGAAGAAGCCATTGATAGGTGTAGCCACCATGCTAATTTATAAATCATGGTCAAGCGAGCACAATAGCTGTATTTACACATCAGGCTAAGTTGGACCCTGACAAATTACATTGTGGTTAACTGTGACATGTTTTTTGGGGAGAGGGGGGACTTATTCAACAAACAATTTTTAAGGCACACTACAAGTTAGAAAAATGTGTGAACTTATCTGTATAAAAAAGTTGATTATCTTTATAGGAAGCATTGTGTCTTTAAAGATAACTTCACCCTCCCTATTACTATAATAATGATTTATAATTTTACAATATAATACAAATTATGTTCTGCTATTCAGTAGAGATTAATCCATTTATGAATAATATATGATTCTTAACTGTATATGATTAACTGTATATGATTTCATAAACAGGGACAAAACCAGCCGCTGGGTAGCACTAGAACTTTGCAGTTAGAAATGTGTACTGTTAAGAGGAGCAATTAACAGAGGGTACATGTGAATCACTCGTGTGAAGGTCACTTTAAATTCTACTGCCCTCCCTAAAACAGTTGTTTCCCATGTTTGTGCTGAAAAGATACTTTTTGACTTCCTTCCCTCCTTGTTTTCATATTGTATGGTCTTTTCCTTTGAGCAAGAACACTGGGAATCTGACCCATTTTTGTCCGGTTTCCAACCTTTTCTTCAGGAAGGTTGCTATACTTATTTAATGAATTTATAGGCTACACATCTCATATACATAACCGGAGGAGTCTAACAATGAAAACATGGGAAAAGCAAGGAAAACAACCAAATTTAAAAACAATAGAAATAACATAACAATAGCAGCTGAGAACATTTATAATCAATTAAAAAGCAGTCCCATACTATCCTTTGGTGGGAAGGTAACAGCGTTCCTTTGGTATTTACTCATGCTGGCCACATGACCACAGACACGTCTTCGTACAGCGCTGGCTCTTCGCTTTGAAACAGAGATGAGCACTGCCCCCTAGAGCCGGGAACCAACTAGTACATATGTGCTAGAGGAACCTTTACCTTTACCTTACTATTAGTATCCCAGGCTTAATGGTAAAGCCAGTCTTTAGTGCCTTGTAAAAGGTCAGCAAAATTGGAGCATGTCTCACTTCTGGGAGGGATGATGTTCCAGAAGGCAAGTGCCAAAGCAGAAAGGATCTCCTTCTGGGCCCAGACAGGTGATGCTCTCTCACAGAGGAGACCCACAGGGTGCATCTCCTGCCATATCTAACAGGACAGATAGACACCACTGAGGAGAGACACTATACCCTAAGTAGCCTGTAAGGTTATTTAAAAAGGAAGTTGCACTGCAGCTGCAGAGAACTCTGAAAGAAACAGATTATCTGTCCCCTTTCAGTCCCAGGTCAGACCAGGATAAAGAATTGAAATAGCATTGATTGCAATGACCTTTGATGGCACTGAAAGGTGGATGGAGCATCTACCCTGGTTCTTCTTGACCTTTGAATGGTTTTCAATCTCATCAATCATGCTATCCTTCCATCTGTGAATTTGGGTTGTACTGATTCTCTTCCTTCAAGATCAGTTCCAATCAGGGTTAATGGAGGGATAAATCTAATCCATGGTCTCTACTTAGTTAGGTGCTGCAGGGGTCAGTTCTTTCTCCTCCCTTGTTTAACATCTACATAAAGCCACTGAATCTGTTAGTTTAGGGTGAGGTGTTACCCAGTTTTATATATCTATCTCAGATCGACTGATTGATGCTATGGAATTCTTTCTCAGTGGCTGCAGACTTTGGGGGTTTCAGTGCCATACAATATGCTTCAACTCAGTCCTAGCAAAATGTATTCATTTCCAAAATATAATTCTAAGAGTAAAATCAGATGGGTTCTCCTTCCAACAGTTCACTTCCACCCCATAAGGAAATATCTGTGTCTTCATGTTATCTTACATAAATGTCAATAGTGTACTATTTACTATATTCAATTTATTAAAGGATCATCAGAAGTTTAGGATCATCACAAATTGTATTATTAAACTGCTCTACTGATAAAGGAGAATATTTGTAGCCCAAGGTTAAAATGAAGGGTTCTTGATGCTCTCTGAATTTGTTTGTTTTCTTGCAAAAGTTTGCCCAAACTAGCATATTGAGCACTGATGATGTGATTATTATACTTTGAGTAATGAAAGATCTGCAAGAAACAACAACCAAGCTCTGAGGGCACCAAGGACCCCCAAAAACCAAATAAACAAACATCCTGGATTTGCTTTCTAATGTCCTCTAACTAGAAATCTTGCTACTTCACAGGGGGTTGTTTCTGGGGCTTTGTTCAATTACTTATTAAAAAGTTAGACTTACTTTTAATAGAGAAACAAATAGCACCATCTACTGATGCATCAACTGTATTATTAAAATCAACAGGAAAATATCATGCAACAATGTATTCAAGAAGATTATCTTCAATATCTTAAACTCCAGAAATAACAGAAAATGTAAGAAATCTATTTCACTGAATTGTCCAATTTACAACCTATGGAATATATTATTATTTTATTAAAAGGTTCCTGACTGAAGTCTTAAACCAAAAATTAAAAGGGAAAAGGACAAGGAACAGTACAAATAGAAGTGTATAAAACACAATTAAATGAAGTAAAATCAATGGCAGACTACATAAAAGTCTAGAGACATTGGCATTTAAGCATAAGCACTGGCATTTAGACAATCAAAAACAGTTAGAATAGTTAAAACAATTGGGTGAATAAAACTGGGCAACAGCCAGGAGGAAATTTCAGAAACTATCACTGTCACTGTCACTGCTCCTCACAGGGAAAACATGGTGGGGCAGCCAAATAAGGATCAGCATTGGCAGTAAGTTGGGGGACTCACTTTTCACTGGCCGCCACTTTTGCCCCCCAAAAAAACGGGCCACATTGGCAGTCGTCAGGGGTTCTGCATGCTGGTCCAAGAATGAAGAAATCCATATGGTCAATCAATTGATTGGCTGACAGAATCCATATTCAAATCAGATGGCAACCAATACATCTGACCAGCAAATAGCCAAAGAACCTTTGCTGTCCTCTACTGGTTTTCCAGGTTTTTGTAGACTAGATAGAACATCCCTAGAAAAAGTCTTAAAGCCAACAGACTCAGGATGTCATGCACCAATAACAAACATAATGATTCTACCCTCTGGGGTAGAATCCACCCTCTGGGGTAGAAAAATCCAAATAAAATAGTGAAATGAGGATATTATGAATAGGGATTTCTTGGTATTCCTTCCCATTTTGCTTTTTAAGCTGTTGGGAGAAAACGAGGATGTTCCTTTAAGAAGTATACCTTATGAGACTGAGTGAACATTAAGCATGAGTCCAAGCCTTCCATATTCAGGCTGATATGAACCATAATTCCCAGGACAGGAAATGTGGCGGGAAAGTATGCACTGAAAAATCAATGAACTCTGAGAAGAAACTCCTTTGTGACACTGTGGTTTGGTTATTACTGAACAAGCAAATCAAATCTATTTCTCAGCACATGTGTTTTCAGTATTCATGACAGCATTTCCATCTCCTTCAGCTCTGTTCCTTCAAAGACATTTTTTTTAAAATCCCACCTCTATTCCCTTCTAAAAGTCTCCAACACCATTCTTTCTCATCAGTTTCCAATGCCCCCATTTACTCTCCTGTGTCTTCTTTCATAATGCAAGATTCAATTTAAGGTTGTTGAAGTATGTGGAAAGATCCATTGTGGTAACTGTCCCTTTTAAAAAATGTTCACAAACACATGCTGTGCCTTAAGTGTTGACATGAGGCTAAACATTGGTGATTTGGTGCAGGAAGTATTTTTTAAACAAGCTGGTAATCAAATGGGAGTCAATAAGCAATTGGGACAATCTAGCAACTGTAGATTAATCTTCCTAAACTAACAGAGACAGAACTAGTTAATACTTGAGGAAAATCATCAGGAAATCCCAGGGCCAAATTAATATTAGTTTAGAAAGTTAAAAAAAAAACCACAAGAGGTGGCAGTGGCACTACAAAATTATAGTGGGATTAAAATGCCATGAATAAAATGTCCAGTCCTTATAAGCAAAGCATGAACCTACATTTCTGAAAACAAGATATTAGAAAGAAAAGAAATGGACAAGTGTTTCATTATTATTGTTCTTGCTGCAACCAGTTTTTGGGGAAGAGAATAGACTTGGGCAGAAAAAATCAATAGCTTACTAATAATAACATGGGATTGAAACCAGAAAAGGCTTAAGTTTACACTAGCAATAGCACTTAGACTTATATACTGCTTCACAAGTGCTTTGCAGTCCTTTCTGAACAGTTTACAGAGTCAGCATATTGCCCCCAGCAATCTGGGTCCTCATTTTGCAGACCTTGGAGGGATGGAAGGCTGAGTTAACTTTGAGCCAGTCAAGATTGAACTGCTGGCACTTGGCTGAGTTAGCCTGCAATACTGCATTCTAACCACTGCACCATCACATCTATACACTAGAGCAGTGTTTTTCAACCTTTTTGGGGCAAAGGCATACTTGTTTCATGAAAAAAATCACGAGGCACACCACCATTAAAAAATGTTAAAAAATTTAACTCTGCCTGTATTGACTATATATAAAGTAATTTTTCAATTTTTCCCACGGCACACCAAGCAACATCTCGCAGCACACTAGTGTGCCGTGGAACAGTGGTTGAAAAACACTGATCTAGTCCAACCCCCACCCCTCCAAGCAGGAGATGAATTGCAGCTGCATGGTTTAGCTCCCCTCTTCCCGCCTCAATTTTTACCTTTCTTTTCTCCAACATGCCTGGGCTCATCCCTTCTTTCCCATTCTCCAGTTTACCCAGCTTTCCACCCTTCCTAGAGGAGTTGGGACTCTTCGTTTTTTTTATCCCTTCTAGAAGCTCCCCAGGTCATCTACCATCCAGTGCAGAAAATATTTCTCTGGAGGTTGAGATATTGAGATATCCACCAGCTGAAAAGGGGACTAAGGAGAGGCAGGGAAGTGAATATCATCAGGCTTCAGTGTGCATAATGAAATGAGAAAAAACATCTTTGTACTGGTGCCATCCTTGGAACAAGGAGATATAAACCAATGGAATACATAGGTGAAAGGGCCAGAATTGCCTCTTTACCTGTGCCAAGTACATTTCCCTGGCCCCAAATTAGCTCTCAGTTTACCAAGATGTAAGAAAGTTGTTCTTGCTTTCCAGGTGTATTGGTTTTTTATTGTAAAAAGGACTCCATACAAAATGGCACTCCTTGGTATAGCTCTTGTTCTCATTAATAAGATGAATAAAAATGTTTAGATGTAGGTTTCCCCTAGCAGTAGAGAAATAATTACACTTGAGATGTAGAAGTGTGTACATGCCTGCTGTTCTCGTCACTGAAGCCATGGCCAAGCCTTTGTCTCTTTTGGTCCCTTTCAGCAAAAAGAAAATTCCCACATGTCCTAATGAGAAATGTTGTTTAGAAAACAATGCTGAAATTAACTTTTTTGTGCACATTTTATGCTTTTCTAAGCCCAGTCATGAAATGAAAGGCAATTTACTTGATATATTAATTATTGTTACTATTCTATGAATAAAGTTAACTAAGTTAAATAAAGTTAAATAAACAAAGTTGAAGATAAAATATAATTTCTTTCTGCTTATTTAGCAGATATAATGTGATGATTTGTGTTCACAGCACATAGACTTAATTGTACACTCTGTTGGGGTAAAATTTACAAGCTCAAAATGATTCTCTAAAAAAGATACCTTAGAGCTGCCAAAATTAGTCCCCGTGTTTATTTATGTGATAAATTGTGCAAAATTGTCTGCTATGGGCTGCTCTTGAGATAGTAAAGTCATTATTGAACGAGCACAAAGATTTAAATTATCTCATTAAAATGAGAAATTATTGAAGGGACACTTTTTTCTATGTGTTTCATTAATAATTTACATATTTATTTAAGATACTCTAGGCTGACCATCTTATATACCATAAATCAGTGTGACTCACAGTAAAGATAGTGTGTTTGTATATGAAACAATTTTTTAAAATCCAGAAACCAGCTCCCAGTAGCTAACAACAGTAAACAACAATCACTGGGTTTCAACCATACCTTATCTCACTGTAGAAGTTATTTTCAATTTTGAATCAATTCGGAAATAAAAATAACGTTTACTATACTAGTCAAATTAAAACCAAGTTTTTTCTGGTTTTTCTATGAGACTTGTCAAACCTTGTGTGGGATACTAAATATTTGATTCTTCGATATTGTAATAGTAATAATATATTATTAAACTTTTCTCTTTAGGAGCATTATGACTGAAGAGCAATTTGTTAACATTGATTTAAATGATGATAATGTTTGCAGTGTATGCAAATTAGGAACAGAAAGAGAGACTCTTTCCTTCTGCCACATTTGTTTTGAGTTAAGCATTGAAGGTAAGTGCAATTAATTTCAGACACCTGGAAAAAATATAACTTTAACAAACAAAACCTTTCAATATCCTGATTAGTGATGATAGTATCTCATTCCTGTTTTGCTAACATTGCTCTTTTCTTTGGAGAGATCCCTGAGTGGGAAGATGAGTTTGTTTCTTTGGAGAGATCCCTGAGTGGGAAGATGAGTTTGTTTGTTTTGTATTTTAGAACATGGATTTTTTCAGAGTTATAAATCACATAGTAATCCTCTGTAAAAAAGCTCCAATTCATCTATTTCCCAGAATGGTTCTACAAATAAATTAAAAAACCCATTAAAATGTAACTCATATTTATAATAAATTTGCATTGCATTAGGATTTTGTGAATTTATAAATGTAAACTAATCTTTGAAGCCAGTTTGGTTTAATAGTTAAGGCACTGGACTAGAAGTGAGAAACTTGAGTTCTGATCCTACATTACATATGGACTTAGTTGGGTAACTTTGGACCAGTCATTCACTCTTAGTTGTAGGAAGAAAGTAATGACAAACCAATTTAAAAACTTTTGCCAAGAAAATTGTAGGACTTATCTATATAGTTACCATGAATCAGGATGGACTCAAAGACAGGAGGGGAGGTGGGAGGAAGGAACCTAACATTTCCCCATATATAGTCACTTCTGTCATTTTCTAAATTGATAAAATTGCTTTATCAGTTAGTCAACCATTTCCCCTTAGATTTTAAATATATTTAAAATTTTTATAAATGCTTTTCTATATCCTAAGTTACAGTTCCTTAGTTTTCTCAACAAAATAATGCTTCTCATGCATTTTTCTCAAGAATTTGCAGGTTTGGACAAAACAGTTGCCAATTGTCTTGTACTACTGAATAAAATACCGGTAGACACATTTTTATTAATCGTCTGGAAGATGCAAATAATGAGACTTTATACAGTAAACCAGTGACAATTTCAAGTACCTTAAGAATTTCGTGACAAATTGTGCTATGAAAGTAATAGGTTCACTAGAAAAATTCCATCTTTGTTTTACTAAACAAATTGCATGACACTTCCATAAGAGATAAGATAATTTAAATTTCTGCTTTTTCAAGTTTGTAAATTAAAGGATCCAAGTTTACTATATCACTCACATGAAATAAAGATATATTTTTTTAAGATGTTACAGAAATAAAAAATCCTCTTGTGTCTGAGCAATGCCGTTTGTGCTT
>JANHGC010001327.1:53856-69389 GCA_027560395.1 Boaedon fuliginosus | reverse complement strand
AAGCGCTACATATTTTTATGGACATTAGAATACAGAGGAAAGAGATTGTGGAAGGAGACTGCCTGGCTCCCAGACTGAGGTTAATCTTATCCACAGAAAGGCATTCTTTATGAAGACACTGGTTGTGGGATAGAGGGATCAACCTAGACTAAAAAACTTAGTTAGATTTTAACCTCAGCTATACAAATATCTGTGTCCTAATAAGTAAAAGCCCATTCTTAGTGGATCATCTTTCCATTTCATAAAATCCTTGCTGCTGGAAAGTTGGAAAAACGTTTCCAGGTGTGTTGCCAAAAACAATGTTTATCTGAACATCTATTTACAAATGCCAGACTATGAAGTAGCTTCAGTTTGTATGTATTTAAATAACTTTAAAGAAGTGGCGACACATAGCTATGAAATATGTGTGTATAAAGGACAGTTGAGTGGATGTCATACCATATTTCCCTGAAAATAAGTCCTACTCCCAAAATAAGCTCTACTTAAGCACCTGTGCAGCCGGCAGCCTACCCATTTTTTCTAATTGCTTATGCCACATGTCAGGAAGGTGGAGCTGCTCCATGAGCCCGACACTAGCTTACCTCAGGACCCCCACAACCATGCCAACCATGCCTTAACACCTGCCTTACCTCGCGGCAGTGTTTCCAGCAGTACCATCCAACAGGGCCTCACATGGTCACCGGCCCACTTCTGCTTGCTCGTGTGGCCACAACAGAGCAGGAGGCCGAACAATGTGCTGGTGCCACAGCTATAAGGTGAGGCAGGTGTCAGGGCATGGATTACCTGGCTGAAGGGTCCTGAGGTAAGCCGATCCAGCAAGCGTGGAGCAGCTCCATCCTCATGGCCTTAGAACATCACCCTGCCTCCTCCATTGCAGCTGCATGAGCAAGCAGAAGAAGTGGGCCTCCCTTAAAAGTACATTAGGAAAAAAATAAGACATCCTCTGAAAATAAGATTAGTGCTTATTTTGGAGCCCAAAAGAAAATAAGACCGGATCTTATTTTGGGGAAAACATTGTAGCTTGGCACACACTCCTCTAAATAAACTATGATTGCGGTGAATCCTCTAAAAAAAGTATGCAGTGAGGACAATTGTGCTCTGTTAGCCAGAATGAACAATCAATACAATTTAGTTTTTGTGCCCCTTTTTCCAGGGAGAATGAATTTCACCTTTTAATAAAAGCTCAAGTTACACTGTCAAACTGTTTAGGAACATTATGTTGTTATAGCATTGCACCTGAAGATTATGCTATTATAGAACTGCACCTGCAAAGTGATCTTAAAAACTAAAGTATAAATTAATGATGCACACTTAAATTTTCATTTCCAAGAGAGACTAAAAAGTAGGTGTGTGGTATTGTATTATTTTAAAGTATTCTATCCAAGCTATCTACAGTAGGTGCAATTCAAGGTGCTAATGGATACCTTTCTATGGTTAATACCTTTCTATGGTTAACACCTTTCTATGGGTTGGGGCCATCTCTCCCCAACAGTATCTACCTGTCCGGTGAGATCCAGCAGAAGCAAAATGACCCATGTCCCAACTATGAGATAGTGCCATCTGGCAGGGCCCAGGGAGAGAGCCCTTTCTACCATGGTGCTTACAGTTACACTGAAGTAATCTGAAAGGTTCACATTAAAAGCAGTATCGAGATTAAATAGCCAGTATGAATGTTTTATTTATAGCTACAGCATATACACTCAAAATGACTAAGCAGTAATTGCATTTAAGTTCAACTTCATCAGCCTGTGTATTACAATGAATAAATTGAAACAATTACAAATGCTCAGGAATTTCGAGAAGATACCTGCAGTTGAAACTGAACTGGAGAAATCTGACATTGGGAGCAATGGGTAATGTATTTACACTTCAAACAAACAAAAACCAGAAACAGTATTTCGCAAAGCAGGACCAATAGCTTCTAAGTATATAGTCCTAAGATTTTGCACTTGTAAATATTGCCTGCACTGCACCCAATGGGACTAGTAGCAAGGGATGACATAAAAATACTTTTAAAAGTTCTTCAATGTCCTATGCAAAAAAACAAATGGCATCACTGTAAATCTCAGCTGCCTAATGCAAATGCTTTTTAAGGATATTAATATCCGGCAATACATCCAGCAAACTATTAAAAGGAGTCCTTTTTTTCTTACTTGTAATCTAATAATCACTAAGCCAAAAAGATTAGTGTTCCTACCTGTTTTGTCCTATTTTTAATATTTTATCAGCATCTCCTACATTGTTAGTTACTAGGAATGAAAGGCTTGAGAGCCTTAGCTCTTACTTTGAATTGCTTTCCAGCAGCCTAATAATACCTTTAAATACTTAAAGTATTTTTTAAACTCAGTGGATTCAAAAATAACTTCAATGACATGCATTGCTAATACAATTGACACACCACTCCAAAGACAACGTGTACAAAAATGCAACAACTTTTCATGGCTAGAAAATTCAAGTTTTTCCATCCATTTTAAGTAAAACTATGAATATTTCAGATTCTTTTAAAATAAGCTCTGTAGTTAAACTAAACATTGCAGAGAAACACACTCCTTCAGCAAGAAGCAAAAAATTAGTTTCTTAGATGCTTGTGTGACAACTGTATCAAGTCCTAAATAGAATGGCTATTAGTGCAGAAGGTTTAAAAGGAATAACTTCGGTGAAAATAAGCTGCTCAGTTAAAAATGCAGTTAATCCATTGGTTATCCTTGCTTTGTTCTTTTCCCTGTAAAACTGAAATTAATCCCTCTGCACAACACAGTTTCAAAGGAAAGGCAAGGATCATCCAACAAATTAATGCCTTTGAACTGGCTACTTCAGCTATTTTAATCTAACAAATGTAATCTGATTACTAACTTCCAATCCTCCCTTATTCATTCAATCAAGAGGGCAAAGACTGCACTAAATATCCTAGCAATATTGTTGGTGACTCTAGGTCTGATCCCTCTATTTCTTTCCTACTCCTAATTTTCTCCCTTAGCAGAATCCTCATAGATAAGAAAGTTGCCAATATAAACTAAACTATTACCCCTCACAGTGTTTAAAAATAATAAATCTCATGTGGAATCAGTCTGCATTCCTATTTTAAAAACAAACACAAAGATGAGGAAATTAAATGCTTCTGCTACAAGTTTAGAATCTCTTAGATCCTCCCGTTACATTCTGCATCTTAGTCATATTCAAATATCAAATATCAACTGTTCTATAAGTAAAGGTGCCAAGGAGAAATAAATGGCAAGCAGGTGAATCCCACACATACATTTTGCTTTTAAAGGCCAAGTACCTCCCTTCTCAAACAGTTTTTTTTAATTAAAACACTACAGCTGCTACTTGCTGAACTTTTACCTCTTGCATGTAACAAGCCAAATACTTTGATTGTGCATGTGCTTGCTATAGCACTTTGGCAGCTCATTGCACCTTAATTACTCCAGATAAGTGCAAGTTGCTTCACAAACACCTTAACTACTGCTAAAAGAATATGCAACAATATGCTGGAGGAAAGCAGTAATCTTCCTATGTAGTTTCTCACTTACATTTTATGGAATAAAGCATGTGGAACTACCGCTGACATTTCTAGTTTGGCCCTGAATCTAGCAGCAATCATAATCAAGCTCAAGTAGGAAAACAGTCATGGTAATGATAACCTGATTTAAAATTAGTCATGCATAATAAAGACTGGATAACCTACACTAGTATTAAGTACACAAACACATATTTACAATTATTTCTTAGTACAGAATAGCATTAGCATCAAATAAGCAACTAAACAATAAAAGCCTTAAAAAAAAAGATGCTTAACTTAGTCAAATTCACGATTTGTTAAAACAAGTGGAGCTACCAGAGTCCACACATACAGAATGATACCAATCCAGCTAGAAGAAATCTTCACCCAGACAGAAGGCCATTTACTGGTCATTTGTGCAGAGGCAGGGTCAGGACTGAAAAAAATAATAATAAATGCAGAAAGGGGTTTTTAGATTCACTTGTGCAAACAAGGAAATCAGTTTCCTTAACAGAATTCAGTTTACAGATCACTTGTAATCACTTGTAATTGATCCCTCCATCACTTGTCAGAGATCAATCCATTTCCACTTTATTCATCCCCCACCCGGCTATGTCAGCGTTCACAAGGTTCTCTGATTTTCAGAGAGAGATTGGGGTGAGGGTGGGCAGCAGAGAAAACGGATAGAGGACAGGCTAGGATAGGATGCACAAAACAAAAGCTCTCTGCCTATTCTACATGCATAATTCTGGATCCAATTCTGGAGTCCAATACTTGATCTGCTGCCTCATTTCAAGCTTCATAAATGGAAAGAACTTCCAAAAACAAGAGTAGTGGGGATGTGCCCACAAAAATCGCATGTGGCACAAAAAAAATGTTATCTTTTCCCAATTTTCTATAAAGCAACTTACCTGTACCAATTAGTTAATGTCATCATGATATAAAGAGAAGCAAGGAAAAGCATGAAGTGAAAGAAAGAATAGCTGTAAGTAACTCCATCTTTCTCATTGTCAACAGCACGGTGTAAATCATCTCCATCATCTAGGGAGCCTTCACTCCGAGGAAGTCCATCTTCTATCAGCGTTGTCTCATCACTAGTCAGTGTAAGTTTGTTTACTTGACTGTTATTGGATGTTCGGATACTGCAGATGGAAAAAATGGGCAGTTACTAAGTACCCAGCTAATGTAGGGTTTAATAGTTAACTTTGTGGAAGAGTTTTCTGAAAGTTCCACTAACCTTGAATACAGGACACACAGTAAGAACAGGATGAGCCCCACAATTCCTTGGGCATCCCACCAATGTACTAGCTGGCCCTTGCTGGGAGGGCTTGTGGTATTATATCCAATTATGTTCAGCAAACTTGGATTGCACTGTCTGTCTAGATGAATATAAGAAATTGACATTCTAAGCTATTAATCTAATAGAATGTCTCATTCAATTTGAATCAGTATTTAAAATAGTCATGATCTTTCATGTGAATAATGCACAAACAATATAGAGTCATGCTAATAAACATCCTTCTAAAGATGCATAATATGTAGATTTACATTATATATAAAGAAGGAGAATAAGAGAATAATGAGCTGTGGTGGCGCAGTATTGCAGGCTAATTCTGCCCACAGCCAGGAATTTGATCCTGACCAGCTCAAGGTTGACTCAGGCTTCCATCCTTCCTAGTTGGTAAAATGAGGTAAAATAGATAGTTGGGAGCAATTTGCTGACATTTGTAAACCACTCAGAGAAAGCACTGTAAAGCACTATATGTCTAAGTGGTATTGCTGTTGCTATGAGGTCCAATTAAATTAACCTCTACTATGTCTAAGGCCAACTGCTCATAAACATGTATAATACCTCAAGTATCTTTAAAAGCAATAAACAAAACAGCTCTGCTCTTTTTATTCCAAAACTGTATAGAGAATGTTTATCAAATTGTTTAGTCTTCTTACCTGGCTCATTGGTCATTGCTGCCCAAGTAAGATACATTGTATAAACTGTTATCACAGATGATTGCAACAAGCCAGATCTTGGTTGCGATTCCTACGTACAGAGAGAAAGAGACCAATTAGGACTTTAGAAAAAGATTGCTTAAAATAATATTCAAACATTCTCCAAGTATTTGTAAAAAACAAACAAACCCATACCTGTATTTTGGGTAAAATTGACATTACAGATGCTCCAATACACAGCATCATGTTGACACTGATAAAGGCCTTATTTTCAGAACAGCCATCCGGATGAGTATAGTAGATATAAAATAAGACAACTGCCACCAGAGACAGGAGATAGTTTAGGGCTGTGGCAGACAGCAATGCTGTTTTTTTAAAAAAAGAACAAAAAGAGATTCAGATTGTATTAGCATCTCTAAGAAATTTATTACTGGGCTGCTTTAAAAAGAAAAGCGAAACTACTATTGTAACTGAATACTGATGAAATTCCAAGAAAAACTGGTGCTTTCACATTTTTTCCATAATGGTTGGGAATTTTAAACATAATACATCTTAGAAGGCACCAGACTGAGGAATGCTAGTCTGAACGGGTTAGCAAAATGACATCTGATCTTCATGAGTAGTAATGCATATACTGTATATACAGCACACTGTCAAATGGCCTTTCATAAAATTTGCAGAGGAGAAAATTCATACAGGGCAACTGGTATGTGGGAGGAAATCTCTTATACTATTTAGAGCTAAAAAACATTTCCACAATTTTCCTGTATCAGGTATCACGAGGCTTGTGAAAAATGCAAAATTCTTATTTTGGGTTAGTGATGGGTAGGTATTATTATTTTGCAAGGAACTAGGATACAACAGTAGAGTCAGTTTGGGGTAGGGGGCCAAGGTTAGGAACCAGGAATCCATGAGTTCTGGTCTAACCTTAGGCACAAATCTAGCTGGGTGACCTTGGGCCAGTTAGCACTTTCATCTCTAGGAAGTAGAAAAAGGGCAAAGAACTTTTGACATTTTGCTAAGAAAGCTACAGGAACATGTCCAGACCCAAAGGAACAAAACAAAACAAGAATATAAAAACCAAGAGCACACTTTTCTGACCAATAAAGGAGAATATTTGTAGCTCAGACTAACAATCAATAAGCAATATCCCAATCAACAAACAGCCAAAGAGCCATCAGTAAACAGCCCAACCAAAGAATTTTTAAGACTGCCCCCACTCAAACAGGCAGGTAAGACACCAGGATATAAACTGACAGCAAACAGCACTCCTATGACAGATTTATTAGCACTGATGTTACTAGTTAGGGTTGTGAATTATCAAGTTAGGGTTGTACCAAGTTAGAGTAATGAAACGTCTGCAAGAAAATGAGCTCAGAGAGCACCAAAGACCCCCTCACACTTTTTTGAGCTCATCACTCCTAAAACTAAGATTATGGCCTCATACTTTTAAGTTTTAAGACCAAACCAACCAATCCTGTCATATTTAACAACAAACCGTGGCATACCTGCATACCAGCATCTTGAGTTTCCTTCCTCCATTTTCTCAACCCACGATTCATTCCAAGAGTGGGCAAAATCAATAAGTAAAACCAGCTGAATAAGAATGAAGCAGAAGGCTCCGGCCATACCTACATAAAACCATACTAAGAAAAATAATAAAAAAAATATTAATTTTACATTGGAATTATTAGAACCAAAACATTATTACTGTCTAATTCAGAGCAATTACTGTCTAATTTAGAGCAATCAAGATACTTTTCTGTAGACTTAAGAAGCTAAGAAATAGTTAAGATTACCCTTCATGGACCTTAGGGAAAACACAAAATGAAACAGGAGGGAGAGGGAAGAGAGAGAGACGTATGATAAAAACAATTACACATGTTTTTAAGTAGCTTGATCAGGAATGAGAATAGGGGTTCAGCCAAATGGTCTATTCATTCATCCATCAACAAAACAGTTCAGAATAGAAAAATGATCAAATGAGGTTTCTATATCTAAAAAAGCCACAGGAAGTTACTTTTGCAGAAAGATTAAAGATTTTCATGCATCCTTACCAGTTGTAAAAGGTCCTTCTGGAATAAAAAATGCTCCCACTGTAATTGAAACTGCTATGATAAACTTGAAAAACCAGAATCTGAAAGAATCACCATATCAATCTAAGTGACAGTAATACTTGATATTTTTAAATGCATAATATTCAAGAAATATTTTAGGTTATCAATTCCATTATATTTGATACAACATCAACAACATTATTTATACAGGGTAGAAAATGCTATAAGACTATAGGCAACCACATGTAAATTCAGTAGCCAACAGTAGAGTGGATAAAATCTAACTTTTATAATGTAGTCCTCTGAGCAGTTGAGCTTCAGCACAGAATTTCCCAAATATAAAGATATTATACACTATTCCCTGGCTTATCCATGGTTTCAATAGCTATAGAGTCATGATAAGGAAAAATCACAACTGTGGTTTTTCTATAAAAGAGACTTATCTACACAATCATAGTCCTAGAGAAAATGTTTACATCTACAAGGTACAGGATATATAATGTAAAACGTACTCTATTAGATTCATCCTGACTTTGATAAAGCCTATCAAGGTGGTATACATTGTCTTCCCTCCTCCAATGTTTCTGCAACCACCATCCAGCCACCCGGTGTTTTGGGTTAGACTGAAAGAAAGTGTGATTGATCCAATGTATATGACCAAGGGTGGGCTACGGTTAAGCTGTGTCCAGCACTAAAGATTTGGCTGGTTATTGGAAATGAGCACTCAGTGCTGTGACAACACAAGAATTACCATTCAGGTTCAGACTAAGTGGCGTGGTCTTACTGTCTCCATGACAGTCAGATGAATAGATGCATGCAAACAATCATGGTGTAGAGGAGAGTAAGCAATTATTTTTGGATGGCAGATGTGTCTTCCAATGGACCAGAGTAAGCTAACATTAGCCTACTGAAATTACTCAAAACTTATTTTTCAGCTGGGGACAGAGAAAGACATACGGGAAGGTTCTGTTCTATTATCCATTTTTATTTTGTTCCTTTAATCTGAAAATTGTACTAGCAAATTTAAATGGTATGATTTTGGTCGGTTTTCAAAGATTTTAAAATTGGGAATTGAGGAATTCCTAATTGTCATTTCTCATGCACTTCCATCATTTTTTATTTATTTATTTATTTATTTTTGCTTTAGGTTCCAGGGAGCTGCCTGATCTCGAAAATTACTTATCCTGGTATAGACTGATAGCAATTCCTTTCCTTTGTGTCAAAGTGTTAAATGTACAGACTCAATGATCCCTGCATCTGTGGAGTCATAATGAATAACCATAATTCAGTAAGTGAAAATATAAGTTTTCTTTTCTGTATTTTGAAAATTACATAATTGTTAAGTTCTAGGTTTTTTGCGACAGATTTAAAAAAAACATGTATCCATTACAGAGCTGTAACATTTAATACAGGGGTGTCAAACTGGCAGCCCACAGGCCGGATGTGTCATGTGAAGGCCACACCCACCCGAGCTCCGCGAAGGGAAAAAAGGTCACGAAATATCACATGACGGTAATGTGACGCCACGAGTTTGACACCCGTGATTTAAAAAGTAATTTCATTTGAGCATTTTATTCATTGAATTCATAGACCAAAAGGATTAACAGCATTGGAAATGTTTTGCTTCTACCAAATTTATGTTCGATCATTACTGTAGCAACATGTTTTAACCTCTAATTGTTTTAAGTTTGTTACTATATGTGTCAAGTTGTCATAGCAGCTTTGTCCAACCTCATACAATCCATTTGTGTTGGATTTGCAATTCTCAAAATTTCCAACCAGCATGACTCTGGAATGTGCAGTCTAATGTACTTTGAAAGGTACCAAGTGAAACACAAACAGAGACACAAGTACAAATTAGACAAGCAATCGTTTCTTTCTTACCCATTGTGGACTGCTGCTCTTGGATCACTGCTGCTCTTTACCTTGATCATCAATAGGGAAAACAAGAGGAAGAACATGGCCATCCCAAAGCATACACGATACACCGCTTTATACCCTACTAGAACATCACAATTCACCTGGCCATCACAGAACCCAGGAATCTGTAACAAACAGCATAAAAACTATTAAAATGAATTCATGGAGAATGCAAAATGTCTGCTTTGTAATAAGGAAGTCTCAGTGACTGTTTCCTGTTTGCTCTAAAGAAACTGGAGATCTTCCAACATGAATAGATTCATTCCACAAATTTTATAGTATTAAAACTGCTCATCAAATAAATAACTGTTCTGTTTTCTAAAGCCGTGTATATGCACACATTTGCAATCAGGCTTTGAAAATCAGGACATTTCCAGGAATTCAGTGCTTGCTCCAGCAGGATTGTGATACTACCTCTTTCCCATTTTGAGATTTCCTGTTTAGCTTGAGCTTCCTGGACTGCCTCATCACTCTAAACCACAGGTGTCAAAGTCAATCGTGTCACGTGATGTCACATGACGTATCATGATGTTTTTTGCCTTTGCGGAGCTGGGATGGGCATGGCCTGTGCATGACACGTTCAGCCCGTGGGCCACCACTTTGACATCCCTGCTCTAAACGTAAGCTTTCTTCTCCTAAACATAAGCATTATGGTCTTTATTAATCTACTACTGATAATCAGGTTTGATCAACAACATACCATACTACTTAGAGCAAAAATTCTTCAGAAGAGATAGATGCAAGATAACAAGGTTTATACCAAAATAATTTTAGTATACTCATCTCAATAATGAACTGACCTTCTTCAGGTGTTCTTCCATTCCTGGTATTAACATCACACATGCAACGCTCACTCCAAGAAGCAAGAAGAATGCATATATCAACCTTGTTATAGTGGAATTATTTCCACTGGGACAACATCGACACAGCAGGCAGGGGGCACTACCACACAAACATGGTATCTGATAGAAGAAAAAAGGAAGAAGATAAGTAGCAATACAGCCCAAAACCCCTGATCCTCTACTTTGCTTCATTAATTTCACACTTTCTGAAAATAATTATAATTTGTGACCACCAATCCTAAATCAGTTTTTCCCACCTATGGCTATCTGGATGTGTTTCGCAATATAGTAGCTGAGAGTTATAGGAGTTGTGGTCTGATATATCTGATAGGTACCCTATTGTGCAATTATTCTAAGATATTTCAATTTGTTCCTGGAGGAACTATCTACAGTATGTTTATTACTAGAAATATGAAATTTGAGCAGGTGTTTATTGGGCTCCTTGAGTCACAAGCAAGGAACAGCAGAGTTGATGTTGCAATATCAGCTCTTATGTGTTTCCATGCCTGCCAGTTCATGGGGAATGAAGTACTCATAAAAAGCTCTTAAAAGTTCTCCTCACCAAAAGTACCCACCACAGTCAACAAAAAACAGAATCTCAACTACAAAGCAAGTGCCATTTTCATGCAGTGAATTTTTGGATTGCTTCAACTTAAGTTCCTTTTTGTTTAAATTGGAGTCATAAAGATGGGGATTATAGATTGCTCAGAATGGATTGTAAAATAAATATTAAAGATATGTATATTTTATGCTGGGTTTGAAAGAAATAATCTGAATTACAAATTTTACATGTTGAAAAGAGCGCTTTGGAGGAAAAGCCCTGGTAATGTTGATTTTGTCTTAAATCTAAATTCAACTAAAATAATCCTGATTGCATGCCGGGTATAATCTGTTTTCAACCTTTTACTCCATGAAACTAATACAGGTAGTCCTCGACTTACAATGGTTCATTTAGTGGTCAAAGTTACAACAGCACTGAAAAAAGTGACTTACAACCATTTTTCACACTTACAACCAGTGCAGTATGATCAAAATTCAAATGCTTGGCAACTGACTCACATATTTGTTGCTTGCAGTGTCCCAGGATCATGGGGTCACCTTTTGTCTCCTTTTGACAAGCCAAGTCAAGGGGAAAACCAGATGTACTTAACAACCATATTACTATCTTAACAACTGCAGTGATTCACTTAACAACTGTGGCAAGGAAGGTCATAAAATGAGGCAACGTTCACTTAACAAATGTTTTGCTTAGCAACATCAATTTTTAGTTCAATTGTGGTATTAAGTCAAGACTACCTGTACTTTAATATTTGAATACAACTAGATACTATGTCTATAGTAAATATATTTGAATTTTCTGTCCAAGAAAAGCCCACATCCTAACACAAGCAATTTCCCAGATATGGACAAAAACTGAAGGAACGTTCTATTAAATTTCCTAATCTGATCCTTTCATCTTAATTTCAGAAAACAAGAATATATTACAACACAATTTAGGTAACAATTACTGTCCGCGGTTATGTTTTATAATTTTCCCTCTCCCAATATCACAAATTGTCTATAGTTAGTTAGCTTTAAGATATAAATGGATGGCTCTATACTTAGTCTTTGTCAAAGGTTTTTGATTTAACTTCTCATTCCAACCTTCGTGCACATACAGTATTAGGGTCTGATCATTATGGGATGTTTAAACTATTACAGAGTTGGGACTGAACTGGATGTCCACTTCGGAATCATTCCATGTCTCACATTCAAATGTCAGTCAACAAAGTGTAGGAAATGGCCCAAGATTATCCTGAGAAGAGGACCTTTTTTTTTTTTTCTAAGCAGAAGGCCTGCCTACAATAATCCTGTCACACCTGACAATAGAGCATGTTGCCAAACTATGTTGGGGACCACAAAAAGATATACAAGTTTTAATAGACCACAATCTCCAAAAACAATTCTAGATCTCTTTGAGCCAAAGAGATGCATTAATTTATTCCAAGCTTAACTGTGATATCTTCAAAGCAACAGTACAACTCTAAAAAAATTGCTGCTCCCTGTAGGCTAGTGTGTAATTTATTTCTGTGAAAAAATACACACTTTTGTGTATATAAGGAAACAAATGTATGCAGTACAAATGCATGCAGTAAGAAATAAATAAATGGATGGAAAATCCAAGCAATTTATCTTTAGTGAAATGTAGGGATGAGAGGATTTTCGTGATGGAAAGAGCTGAGGAAGTCAAAGATTATAGTGACTTTTACTCCTTGTTCTTTACATTCTAAATGCAGTAGATTAAAAGTGGAACATGTAACTGCTTTTAAATGGCTTCTGTTCTGATGGATATGGAAATGGTCCAGAAAATGGAAGCATCTTGAAGACCCTTACTACAGCATTTTCTTAAAAATCTCATACAAGATGTGTGAGTGTGCATCTGTCAAGAATGCTTTCAACCCACCTGTACATTTGTACACTGGATTCAAGGCTTATAAAATACTTTAATTCCAAAGAGGCTCTGCTACCAACTGCCCTCAAGCACTACCAAGTAAAATATTATTCTTGGCTTCGGTAACACACTGCAACTGAAAATTAGCACGAGCGTTTTTAAAGGTCTTTTAGGATTTTTCTCCCGTCACTCTAGCAATACTATCAGGAAAGTAAAAAAAAAAAAAACGGTATTTCGGGCGGACGGGCAAGCCAGCAAGGAACAAATTAAAAAAAAAAAAACCCGCGTGTCTCTTCCGCAACAAAGCCAGGGCAGAAAGAAACGTCAGGGTAATACAGAGGAGGAAGAATCCGACTTCGCCCACCTTTTCCATTACTAGGCTTTTATTATGACATTAGCCAGGCCTGAAGAACGCTATTAAGTTCTAATTCGACAGAGATGGAATGGCCCCAAAAGGAGATAATCCAATAACGAAGAAACGCCAAAAGAGCTTGTTTGATTTTAACAAAGGAGGGAGGGTACCCGAAAGTGAAGAGGGAGGGGGGTGAAGAGAGGGGTAGACAGAACCCAGCCCTGCAGCGCGCCTGCGCCTCCAGAGAGCCCGCTTGCCCGCCGCCGCAGCCCAGAGATCTACCGGCCCCGGGGAAGAGAGACGGGGGGAAGGGGGGGCCTCTAACCCAGCACCTCCTTACCCAGCTGGACAAGGAACACAAGCCCAGAACCGCCCCCATCTTGCTCCTCGCTGTGCGACGGCCCTTCAAAGATGGACGCGGCGAGACGGATCAGCTGGGGCTTGTTTACTCCCCAGCAGCCCGTCTTCCTAGCTAGCGGCAACAGCAGCGATCGCGGCTGAGCGTCATTTCCAGGTCGTCGGAGAAAGAAACGCCCTGTCGCCGCCTCTTCGGGCTCAGAGTCAATGTCTGCATTGAGAGAGGCGTTGATCTTCCGGGTTCTTGTTCACCGGGTCCCAACGCACCTACCCACCCCGTCCTTTTCCGCACTATCACTCCTTCCCGGAAGAAGTGGAGGCTGCTTGTCTGTAGGAAAACGATGCAGTAATACAGCAGCAGCAGCCTGTCTCAGATAAAAGCAAAAAAGCGATAATCCCCTCTAAGGCAATATGCAAGGCATGGAAGGCAAACGCAGTTGAAACCCACGCATTGGGAGTACGAGACGTTTGATAGAAATGTTGCTTGCAAATCGGAGGAGCTTTGTGCGAGGCACTTAGGGCTAGGGCTATTCTGTGCCCCGAGGATGATCTGAAACACTGTAGTAGCTTGCCCGGCAGGATAAGGGCAGGCTGTGCAGTTACGATATTTCCTAAATCGCATATAGATAACTGCATTACCATCGGAAATTGGTAATGCATGTTTGATTTTACACTTTAGTTTCCCAAAGAACATCTGATTAAAAATAAAACTTCTGTTAATCACTCTTTCATAGCACAAGTATAGGTTGCTGCTTACGGGAAAGAGGAAGTGTGAAAAAGAACTGTAAATTCATCTTCACTTAACAATTCTGACTTTCAGGTTTAATTCCTACTAGTTCTGCCTGTCATTTAGAAGGCAAGCCCAAAATTCTTGGTACCAAGCATCAAAACTTGGTAGCACTTTTTCTGATTCACACATTTTATTAAGCAGTATAAAATGTAATGATCTATGGTTCGCTACTTAAGAAAATGCAATTCTGCCCTTCTACCCAGAGGTCAGTATTGGACAAGAAATAAACCTCTTCAATGACTGAAACAGATTTTTTTCCCCTATTCAAAGTATCCATTTCAAAAGACATTTGACCTCAGTATTTCTGCTAATAACTAGGATTCAGTTGTATGGGCATAGTTCCCTATTAATATAAATACTGTTCATATTGAAATCACTTTTCTAACACAGTAAAGGTGATTGTCAGCATTATAACACTAGAATCACTTCCATGACAACAACCTTACCTTGCTTTGTTTCTTTTGTAAATTGAAGGTAAGGATCCTAAGGCAACAGCCCTGGATATACTTATCCGGGAATAAAATAAATCTGATTAAATTAGGGTTTACTGATGACTAACAGATGCATAGTATTACACTGTCAAACTAGATTTTCCTGTTAAGTGTATAAATGAAGCCAAACAATCATTGTTTAAAAACTAAATGAGTTCATATACTGTATATTCTGCAGTATATAGGAAACAATCTGAACAGTGAAATAATTTTGAGAAAGGGATTGGCTTATTTATTTTGATGCTTTAAAATAGTCTTTTTTATTCTTTAAAATATGAGCTATTGATTCTTCTTCTGTGTCTAGGTTAAACTTTAAACTCCCAGAATGAAGCACTTTCTTGACTTTGTCATTGGCCAAAAATAAGTACGTTTCTGGTAGTCACCGACATACCAGCAGATATACCAGCTCTGCATCTCTCCACAGTCACACAGTGTGTTGTTTTTTGCCTCCACTTTAGCATATTGGTTTTGCACTCAGGCGCTCCAACTCTCAACCTATTCAGGGTCCTACAAGTAAACAGGAGGTTGGATCCTTCAGCTATATCCTCCTTTAATGTAATTCCTTGCTCAATGGTCTCCTTCCTCCATCTTTGATTTGTTCCTGTGTACCCTCAAGAATGTTTATTCTTGCCATAAAGCTGTTCCTAGATCTGAGTCGGCGGGCTTGGGGCATATGTCCATACAGAGGATGTCAAAGATCACTCTCTTGCTCAGTTCCCTCAGTCTGCTGCTACCTCTCTCCTGATCTTAGTTGGGGCAATGCCAGTAGAGCAGTGATTCCCAAAGTGGTCTATATCGACCCCCAGGGGTCTATGACAACCTGCAAGGGGTCTACATCAGCGGAAAA
>JANHGC010001327.1:42349-53756 GCA_027560395.1 Boaedon fuliginosus | reverse complement strand
TACAAAAGAAGTCTAAGGAAAAAAAGGTGCCGGAACTCCGTTCCTGTGAGTTCCCCCAGAAAAAAAGCCCTGCCTATCAGTAACATGTCTTGTGCACTTAAATCATATTTTCAGGAATTGTACTTGCATGTGGAATAGGAATCATCAACACTGATATTGTTTTATCATTAATCATGCTATCTAGGACACAAACAAGTATGGTGCAATTGAAAACATTTAAAATAGAACATATTTTATACGGCTAAATCGTTTGATTTTAGCAATGATAGCTTTAAAAATGCTTTATAGAAGGCACAACTTTAGTTTGAAAAGGGATAGGGTTATATTCAGTATTATCTTGCAACACTTATAAATTCAAATTTTTCAGTTGTCTCAATCTAATAGAAAAGAATTCCTCAAAACGAGGCCAAAGGGTATGGTATATAATTTGGTTTGTGTTATTTTGATTGAGATAGATATTTTTTTGATGTTAGATTCTGCTTTCAAAAGCACAACGCTACTTAACAACTTCATATGAGGGTATCCAGGCAAGTAGCTTTTAATGCTGAAAAGCAATAAATAGGTGAAGGGAAGCAATCCATCTTTAACACATTGGCGGTGAGGGAAGGGAATGAAATGGAAAAAATGGAATTAATGGGAGAACAGAGAAGTTCTAAAAGATGATAGCTAGACTGCAGGAAGATATTTCTGGTATTATTGTTTTGGATGATGGCTTAATAGATCAGGCTGTAGGCAATACCATTTTAAATGTTATTGCCATTTTGCAACAGACCATCAAAGTTGGGCTTCTACATCTCATCATTCTACATTCTCATCAAGTCCACATGGTACTTAAATCAATTTTCTGAATACTTTCCCTGCTATACCCCTATATTTTAAACTGTTTCCAACATTATTCTAAAACATAGATTCCATTTTACACAGCTCATGTTAAGTGAAGAAAAGTACACCCTTCTGCCTTTCCAACATTTCAGTCTCAAAAATTTAAATATGATGGATACCTTGTGGAAGGAGAGGAAATATCCAAAATAATTACACTGGAAAGATAAATTTCACTTGGTCTTAACAGTGGATTGTGAATATGTTGTTTATCAGTGCTTAAATAGACCTTTCTAGCAAATTGGCAAAAGACTTCAGAACAATTTGATAATTCTTGTGCCTATAATACACAATTCCAGGATTAAAAAAAAGATAGCATAAGATTTTTAATTATTAAAACATGTTCTTCTTATATTTGATAATTAGATAATAATGAGAGCTGTGGAGGTACAGTGGTTAGAATGAAATATTGCAGGCTAACTCCCTGCTCCATGCCAGGAATTCAATCCTCACAGGCTGAAGGTTGACTCAGCTTTCCATCCAGGTCAGTAAAATGAGGACCCAGATTGCTGTGAGCAATATGCTGACTCTGTGAACCACTTAAAGAGGGCTGTAAAGACTATGAAATGATATTTAAGTCTAAGTGCTATTGCTATTGCTTTTTGGATAGTACTGAATATGACATATTTATTGCCATGTTTTCTTTTGTAAACCAAAAGAACCAAAAGATTAAAACCAAATAAAACTAAGCTAAGAACGTTAATAATTGTTTTTCCACTTCACTGCTCTTTCTGGAATCCTCCAGAGTTTGCTGATAGTATTAGAGCACTTTATCTTTACACTTCAGTAAATGTGATGGTGGGGAAAGTTGACGAGATTGCATGATCCCCTGATTGATAGTCATTGAGTGAGTAAGTGAATGAATGAATGAAGAGAGGTACGCTATCATTGTCACCAAATTATTTGTTGCTGCAGTGCAGATTCTGATGGTAGAAACAAATTATGCCTATACATCACTCTTGTCCTTTCAGAAAAAAGAGTTTGAGAAGTCAATTGATCTCTACAAACTTGTTGCTGAAGCATTTATTCAGTTCCCTGAACAAAAAATGAATTATGAGGGTGTCATTGATGTCACTTCTCAGAGGTTCCTCCTGGAAAAACCTATATATTGGAGACCAAAAGAAGCTTGAAATAGCTGTCCTCTAAAGAAGAATACTTCCAATCAAGCATTCACCTGAAGTATTGGGACCGCCTTACATGGGCTAAGTACCATTAAAGAATACATCAGGAGTCAATTATTTAGTCCATGAAACAAACTGGACAGGGATGTTGCTATTTGCTCCTCCATTGCATTGGGGTCCAAGATACAGAATGAAGGTCTTACAATTTGGGGCCAAATGGCAGCATGAAAACAGAAAACCCTGCATATGACTAGTTGTCAAAAGATAAGCAATGATCTAGTGGAGAGGGAAAGTATATGAGAGAAAAAAGGAAGCAAGAGAGAGAGGTGATGGAAGTCTGGGAGGAAGGAGCTACAGTAAGTGTTAAATTTATTATTTGTTTGTTTGTTTGTTTCGATTTATACCCCACCTCTCTTCCCCTAGGGGAACTTTAAATTGCTTAAAATACATTATATTAATCATGCTCTTTCATAGTAACACAAAATATTGTACCACACATTATAATAGAGACAATGCTTGCTTGCTTGGTTCTAGAAAAGTTTTGGAATGTTCTGGTTTTTCAGACAGAATCTTGGTTGGTAACATTTATTTATTTGTTTGTTTGTTTGTTTGTTTGTTTGGATTTATACCCTCATTTCCCCGGTCAAGAAAGACAGAAGCTCCATCTTGAACTGAAAAAAAGATGTCCTGAAAGTGAAATCAGTTTGTTTTCCTACTTGTTGAAAGGATTAACAAAGCTTCTTTTGCATGAATAAATTATTGTTAGAACATATTCTGTGTTTAGTTAATATTATTTCTTTCTTAATGTTTTTTAATTGAAACAAGCATTATGGATCATGAGGAGCCTGATATTTCTGCAGACAAAGGAAGAACAGCCCTTGATCAGCTGATATCATTGTACTCTCCCATAACTCATAAAAGTAAGGCTTGTAGCTGAGGGAATTTATTGAATCAAATGCATAAATGCAAAAGTGTTTTGTGTGTTCTTGCAACAGTAGCTCATTCGCAAATTAGTTTTCTGAAAGCAACCCAGAGCCATTTGGGATAATAATATGTAGGTGCATTAAATGAAATACATCTAATGAAAACCGTAAATAATACTAAGAACTGTAGTAACTCTCCAACAATCTTCTTCACAGCATGTACCTGGGATAAATTTAAGAGAGATTTTCCTCTCCACCGCCATCCTGAGTTTATGAAGGAAAAGTGGGATATAAATTATACAAGCCATAATAACATACAGTGGGACTGAATACATAGTTATGATTGTTGTTTAAAATCATTATTTATGATGGGATGTAACAGGGTGGATTCAACGGAAGGCTATAGTGAATACCTCTCTGTTGAAGGGGTGACTAGCAAGAGACCTGATTGCCTTTGATTCAATTACTCACTTGCTATTTGCCACCTATTTTCCAGCTGGATGGAGAGTAGATGGTGAAATGTTGCCGTCTAATTGTAAATCAGTCTTGCAATGGAATGATAGCTAAAACTGAAAATAGAAACTTTTACTGTCTACTGTATTTTGTTTATGTAATAAAATCTGAAAAACTCGTAAGAGATATTTTGAATCCTAAGTGATGCATGGATCCCATGATCCACAAAATCCTGCGGTATTTGTCTTTGAAAGCTGATTTTAAAAAGACTTGTACTTACTTGCATTTTGTCCAGTTCCAGATCTCTGTTTCCTTGAATTTTGCCCAATTCGTTGGAAAGAAGAATGGTGCTTGATTCAGGGATGACAGAAAGGATATTTAGTTGTAGTTCACAATATCAAATGGAAAATTAGGGAAGAGACATTTGGAAAGGGAGAAGAAAATTCCTAATCAAGGAACTTGCTGGGATGAACTGGCATACTTTAAAAGAAAGGAATTTTAATTATAATTCAATGCCTGAACGTTCAGAAGTAATTTTGATTGACTTCAGTTAGATTAACTTTCATTATGATTTTTAATATATTAATACATTTGACAATTCTTGAATGTTGAAACCACAACATTTATGATCAAGCTACTATTCACAGTTAGTGAGATACTCTGTATTCCAGCTATAATTGTTCTGATTAGATCATTAATCTTGGGTCAATATATTTCTACCCGCAGGGACATAGTGGAATGGTGCATTTCATATCTTAGAGAAAAGTATCAGCATTACTGAGGAGCCTGTTAAACCAATACTAAGTTGCTAAACCATAAATGCCCTAACATAGAAATTGTGATTATTTTTTTCCATGCTGCAAGAAAGGGCTTCCTACACCTGTTTGAGAAAGGACCAGATCTCACACGAGAAAGGTAATAAAAGAAATCAAGAACAAGGTCTTAGGTCTCTCTTCCTGATCTAAGCCCAAATATTTTTTTAAGAAAAATCCAAATTATATTTGTACAATTGTTTCTAAGGATACACATCCTAAATGAGTAAAGCATACATTTTATTGTATTTTTATTTTAGAAATTTCGTAATTTAAAACTGACATTTTTTGTTCTATTATTAGATCAGAAATTTATATTTCTTCTGCATTTTGATCATTGGCCATTCTGAAATTTTTAAAAAATCATTCCTTTATCAGATTTTGTACAAAATGGAAGGTATTCTGATAATTTCATGATGAAATTCAAATATCTTTCTGTTGAATCTGATTTGCAAATTGCACCAAGCTATGATTTGATTAACCCTGATTCACAGAAGAAAGCACTATTTGCATACCTTGCTAAACTATAAAATACTGCACAATTACATAATTAATGGAAGCTTCATTTTATAAACTGGTTGGGATTATACATTATGGCCTAATGCAATGTGTGAACCCAATAATTATTATTCTGTTCTATGTTTGTGAAATGTGCAATTGTAACATATTTGAAGTTTCCAATTTGTTTTCTCTAAGCCTATTTTACCATCTGAGATAGCTCTTTTATTTTGTACCATCTCACTTTGATATGATAGAAAGAATAAGATTTTATTTTGCTTTTCCATGTATTAATACTTAACAGCACTCAATTTTATGGCTCTTTAGCCATGGAATAGATATTTAAGGAATGATAACAATTAAGCCTCTATATTTTCTTATCTTTTATGTATGTTACAAAATAATCAGGGAGATACACATCTAGCAATCACACACATTTATTAAATTGACATTTCATAATTTTCCCTTGCCGATTTGATAAGAGGTTCATGAATATATTTAAATACATTTTCTCAAACTATTTGACACATTCCTTATTATCAAGAAGAATGAGCAAAACACAGCCATTTTTAATAATGTACTCAGCTAGCAGAGCTCCACTTGCAACTAATTAATCCCAGTTGGTTTTATATTCATCAGAATTGAATAAGATAGAAATTAAAAGGGGGGGACCTTCCCCTTCTTATGATATCCTCACCCTGTCAGTACGATTGATTTGAGATGATGATTATATTAATTATCAGAGGATCTGCTTGGTTTTTCATCATGGTAGTCACTTACAATGCACATCTTTATCTATAATTGTAGTTCCAAATGACACGATAATTGCCTGCTCACTGTTGGAAGCATGTTTATGTATAGATAAGACGTGATGAAATGGCAACTGCTAACACATGCCTTCATCCAGTTTAGGAATAAATTCATGCAGTAAATAATCATTATGCTTCAGGCTCTATCCCATTTATAAAATAGTCATCGTAAATTTCCATTAGAAACTATTAAATTATAGGGCTAGCAAATAGGACTTCAAAAATTAAGACACTAGACAGAAACAAAATGAGTTTTTGGTACCCTTTTGCTGCCATCTGTGGCTGTTCCAGACTTCTGTGCTCAGCTTGTGTTTTGGGGTATGTTTTGAGTCAGGGTTGCCTCTACCTGGACAAGTCCTTGCAGTTTTGTTGGCAAGTTTTTTCAGAAGTGGTTTCCCATTGCCTGTTTCCTAGGGCTGAGAAAGAGTGAATGGCCCACGGTCACCCAGCTGGGTTTGTGCTTAAGGCAGGGCTAGAACTCATAATCTTTTAGTTTCTGATCTGATGCCTTAACCATGCCTACACCAAATTGGCTCTTATTTTGTATCAGCAGTCCTATTAAATTATCATGTTGATAGGGAATGCAGTATAATGACATATATTTTCAGAAGGACTTAATTTTTAGGTAAGGGAGGATTGCAGCTGTAATTCATGACTAACTGAAGCTGAATTGAGATCTAAAATATTTTAGACAAAAATGGCAATGGATAAATTAATATTAAAATTTGAAATCATTACTGGGTTTCCAAGGTGTTTAAAACAAGGTTCTCTACCTGGAAATCTCTCTCTCCCTTTCCTCCCCCTCTCTCCCTCCTTCCTAAACACATAAATCCAGACACACAAATTTCTATACACACAAATTCTTTTTTGTACTCTGAAAAAAATGTTATTTTGTGACTGCCACCTTCCACTACAAATGAATGGAGCAAATGTAGCAAGTTTGCTAAAGAAGAGGAAATTTACTAGAGGAAGGGATTATCATACCTACAGCCAAAATGCAATGTTTTCAAAACAGAATCTTTGTGCCTGACATGCAGTTTTATTTCAGAGTAGTCACAAAAGAATTTGCAGGCAGGAGCACCAATATAAAGAGCCATTTATGAAGACACAGAAGTGACTTCAGTATGAACAGCAGAAAAAGGAAGTTTTTCATATCAGCTTCAACTTCCACTTTTCCAGTCATAGGGAAGTCTATGTGGTGGAGTTTTGCTTCCACTTTTTCTATTCATTTCCTTTGAAAAAAAAATTCTGTGGAAAAAATATACACTTTCAGACCAATCATCACAAGCTAAGGGAATGTTCAGCAAAATTTTCTCTTACTCTTTTGCACGACCCTACTTTTTACTGTTTTTATTACTTAGATGCCATTTTTGCCAATTCTGTGCCACTGGTGCCTTCTCAGTAGTGCCAGCCACAGCAGCCTACTGCCAGCCCTGTCCTTTCCCCACACCATCAGTGGAAGCTGAAGCTCACTCATTATCCATTGGTTCTTCCCACATTTCTCTCTCTACAGCACTGGTTAGCCTGACAGGTCATGGGGGAGAGGGGCGTGGGAGGTAGGCGGGCTGAAGTAGGAGACAGTGCCCAATTCTCCTTGCAGTTCTTTCTTCATACTTGTGTCCAGTGGGTTGGCCAACTGGCTAAACTCTCCAGTTCAAATCACCTGCCTACATTCAGCAAGCCTTGACTCAATGCACAATGAAGAAGAGAACAGTCAATTGGTTTTCTCTCTGGGAAGTGAAGCTCAGTGGGATGAGAAATCGAGTCAGTCGCTCCAGTTCTTATCTCCTTTTTAAGCCAGGAGTCCCAAAATGCTTTAGCTCAACTTCATGAATTTTCAGATTGTTCATCAATCCCCAGATATTTATTATGTGAAAAAATAGTCCCCAGATATTTATTATGTGAAAAAAAATAAATACTGTGTTAACTAATAGTACTACAAATAACAATAACATTGACACCTTGAATAGTCTCATTTCTACTTACCACTTTGGGGGACATTTTAGGGAATAAAAGGGATCTAGACTTTGAAGGGAGGCTGAGGCAAAGACAAATATGGAATGGGAGTTCAAAGCATAAGCGCTCCCCTTCTGCCCACTCCTTTCTGTGTGGATTAAAAAGCATTGAGTTTTGTGGATCTCTCAGGCCAAGTCTTTGGTTACTTACTCTGCAGCTACTTGGGTAGCATTTCCTTGCTTGCAAGAACTTTCCTGTCACAGAATTAATATTCTTCCTGACAAAGGAGGAAAATAGCACTCTGCATACTGTATATTGGGATGGTGGAGTTTGGGTTGATGGGTGAGCGTGGGAACTCATGCCATGGTGACCATGCCTTCAAGACTAGGGCAGCATCAGTTTGATAGGCAGACTTATTCAAGCACTGCCCCACAATCCAGTATGTGGTATGATTGGTGGCTGTCTCCCATGAGGTTTGGGATGTGAGACAGATGGCATTCAGTCACTACAGGTAGTCCTCAACTTACAAGCATTTGTTTAGTAACTAATCAAAGTTACAGTGGTACTGAAAAAAGTATCTTGCAAACAGTCCTTGTACTTATAATTATCACAGCTTCCCATAGTTACCTGATCAAAATTTGGCTGCTTAGCAACCAGCATATATTTACAATGGTTGCAGCATCTCGGGATCATATGATTGCCATTTGTGACTTTCCAAGCTGGCTTCAATAAGCAAATTCAATGAGAGAAACCAGACTCACTTAATGACCATATGATTCACTTAACAACTGCAGTGATTCACCTAATGACCATGGAAAAATAGGTTGTAAAATGGGTGTTACTTAACAGCCACTTTGCTTAGCAATGGAAATTCTGGTACCAATTGTGGTCAGAAGTTGAGGACTATCTGTAGAGCAACAAGATCATGAAAGCCTTACATGAATTTGTGATGAACAAAGGCCTGCTAGCCAGGTATCAGAATCAGCCTGTGAGGGGGGGATTTTTTTGATCATATCCTGCAGGCATCCCAGATACCAGAGGAAGGAAGTGATCCCAAAGAACAACTGTGGAACCTAGTTACTAAGTCATGCCCAGTAACTATCCAGGCATCAACATTATATGGGTGTGGTTTAAATCAGCTTTTCTGCCACAATACAGGTGCAGAGCAATAGAATTGTCACTACCTTAGGCCTTCAGAATGATTAAAGTGAGTCCCGTTGATTTCAGTGGGATTTAGCCATGGGTAAAATTGCAAAGAAATTATTTGAGATTTGTCAACGGGCTGACGTTTCAAAGTATAAAAGACCGGGGTTGATTTTCATCCAATTGGCCCTAACATCTACTTTTGAATAACCTCCGGAATGCTCGTTATTGTCCTTTCCCAGGACTCATCCAGATCCCACCCCCCCAATACCAGAAAACAGAGCCAATTTATATTTTAAAAAACCCCGTTCTATAAAAATATAAAAGGCGGGGGGAACGGCCCTGAATTCCACCTCCCGTCCTGCTATTTCCCCAGATCCAGTGTCTGCACCATACGGAAATCCCTTTCTCTTGGAATAAAATGATGGGGAGGGTATGTGTGTGTGTGTGTGTGAGTGAGAGAGGGAGGGAGAGGGAGAGGGAGAGAGAAAGAAGCCGGCAGAAAGGTTTTCATCGGATCCACTCAGAAGCCACCCAGATCGAGCGCCCGCCTCCTTCCCTTCCTCATTCATTCCTATCGCCCAGCCGCTGGTAACGTTTGGCCGCCTCCTTCCTGGTTGTTAGTTGCGAGGCTGCCTAGCCAGGCGGCGAGTTGTGGACGCTGGAGATCGTGCGCGCAAAACGGAGGCGGGCCGGGGAGTGCTGTGGCGGGATCCCGTCTCGGGGCAGCGGCTGCCCCTGAGCTTTTATTTTTTTCTTCTCCTTTTTCTCCTTTTTCGCCTGAAACGACAAAGCGGTAAGTCCCGGACAAGGGTTTGCCCTCTTAAGGCTGGGGGCAAACCCCAAAGTTTTGCGCCTGGGTGGGGGTGGCTTTGGCGTCGAAGCTCCTAAGCCAGGGCACCATGGAGATCTACTTACGCTGTTCCTTCTCCCTCCAGTATTTCTTTCTGCTTAAAAGAATCATGCCACACGCCAGCGCCTTCGAAGTGTACAACTTTTATCTTCCCTCTTTTGCCTCATGCCCGCTTCTCGTTAGCTGAGGACTTTGACTTTTATTATGCCGAGTCCGACCCATTAATAGTACCGGTAGTTGTTGTTTCTGACTCAGGAGGGTGGGAGAACAAGTTGTTGGGAAGGGTCTACTTTGCCAGTCAAGGAACCTATATCCCTGAAGGGACAGAACACAGGTAACCCTCGACTTAACAACAGTTCGTTTACTGACCTCTCAAAGGGCACTAAAAATGTGACCTTTTTTCAAAGTTAGGGCCCTTGCAAAATATCCCCATCATCGGGTAATCAAAATTCAGAGACTCTGCAAATGGTTCATACTTATGACCGTTGCCATGTCCCAAGGTCAAGTGATCACCTTTTGCAATTTTCTGACAGGCAAACTCAATGGGAAGGCCAGATTCACTTATCAACTGCAATGTTTTCACTTAACAATGGTGGCAAAGAAAAAGTGGTAAAATGGGGCAAAAGTGTCTTGCTTAACAACAGAAATGGGGGTCAATTGGGGTCATAAGTTGAGAACTACCTGGATCTCTGCCACACTCAGCCTACTGCCTACTTTTGGGGTGGTGGATGGGGTTGGGGGTTTGGTGATCATGCTTCCTGTCTGTGCGTACCTGTTTATTGTTAACCTTGGCTAGAAAGAGGATGTGTTTAAATTGAAGGTGTAGTCTAGCCAGTGGGAACACTTTAACTGCAGGTTAGACATCAACAGGTGTTCATCATATAATTTTTCCAAGGAAGCCTCCAAAGAAGCCTTTAATATATTTATATGAATGTAAACAAATTTGTGTGGGGTAAACCAAACTGTGGCTTCTTTAGCCTCAGCATAATGTGAATCCAGTTATTGTTTATTTAAAACCACAGCCGAGCAAAGGATGGTTTAATGGAATGTGTCATTGAATAAAGGGAGAACTTTGAAGTTATGAATTGTTCCTAGCTTTGGAGTATAATTGTTCGTTCCTGGACGGACACTTTGCCAAAAAAATATATACAAAAATCACAGGATAGGTCAAATTAGAAAATGGCTTATTGAAAATCACCATATGAGCTTTAGAGTTTAATCTGTAGAGCTGCAGGCAATTTCTACTTAATCTAAATCATACAGGACTCTGAGCTGTACAGACTTAAGCACCAATCACTATGCCCCCCCCATTCCATTTGTTTTCCTTATTTAAAAGTCTCTTGTCTGATGAAGAGTTTTGCTAAAACTGAAAGCTTGCATCTATTGCAATGGTTCTCAATGTTTTCTATGCTCTGCACTCCTAGAAAATGCTTGATTAATATTTGCACCCCGTAATTGTCACTCATCATTAAGGGACACAAGCCACTCTTTGTTGCACCCCCTGAAATACCATCTTGTACTCTCCAGGGGTGCAGGGACCCCAGGGTGTAAAAATCTATTGATCTATTGTGAAAATCCAGTTGGCTTAATGAAGGCATTGCCAAGGTAGATTTGTGACCTGGATATATTTATAGTTTATGGTAAAGGAAAAGTAGTCTGCACATGATCAGCAGCACTCTTTTTAATTCTTTTCAGAAGGAGGGACATTTTGCTCCACAGTATGTACACTATCCCATTTATAGCACCTTAAATGTTCAATTAATCAGAATCGAGCTGGAAGGGACTTGGAGGTCTTCTAGTACATCCTGCTTCTCAAGCAGGAGACCCTATATCATTTCAGACAAATGGTTGTCCAGTCTCTTCCTAAAAACTTCCAGTGATTTTATTTATTTATTTATTTGACTTATACTCCGCCTCTCTTCCCCAGTCAAGGGAAACTCGAGGCGGCTTACAACATGAT
>JANHGC010001327.1:5520-18446 GCA_027560395.1 Boaedon fuliginosus | reverse complement strand
CCTCAGGTGCCATGCTGGCATGGTAGCAAGATGTTTTGGTAACGATCATCCAGTCACTGGTCAAGATACTGATTCCCGCCATCTGTAATGGAAACATTCCAAAGATACCTTTCCCCCCTCCGACCCATAAACCCAACCAGGAGAAAAAGAAAGTTAAGAGGAAACGAAACCTAACTGTAGAAAGAATACTGAACATCCAAAACCACCACCCCCTTGTGAAAAGAGAAACTTAAACTAAAGAATATAGAAAGATACAAATACAGTCTCCCCCCCCCCCATATTTCCAACTGATAGGCATATCTTTTGGGATCTGACAGCCTCCCCCGGGCTCCGGGGGCCCTCCGGAGGCTGGAAATGGGCCATTTCTGGCCTTCTGAAATTTCTGGAGGCCCATTTTTTACCCTCTCTGGCTTTCCTTGAGCCTCCAGGAGGGCAAAAACAGCCTCCCCTGGCCTCCGGAGGTCTTTCAGAGGTCCATTTCATCCAAATATTTAGGAAGTAAGGGATTTAGGAAACAACAAACAGTTGTAAAGATATCACTGAAGAAACTTGGGCTGAACTTTCTGGCCTACTTTCCCTAGTCAAATACTCTGAGGATCTTTTAATAAAAGATTTTTCCTTCACCCTATTGGAGATTTTGCATTCCAATTTCTTTACATTTCTGCAAGAAATTATTGCAAAGCTTGACATCTTTAACTACTGGCTTGTTACTGTAGGGTGAGAGAATATTCTTGGAAAACGGCAGGAACCTACAAAAGTTGCTCGGAGTTGATTGAAGTGTGTGGGTTATTGAAGCCCTTTCCATGTTTTAGAGAACATTTTTTTAAAAAATGATCAGCTTGGAGAGCTAAAAATATCAGCTTGGACAGACAAATCAGAAAATGAAACAAAATATGAATATAAATTTAGCTCCCCAGCTTGCCTTGGTGCTGAGGTTGCTGAACAGATAGATCTTTATATATGGCAATAGTCTCATGGTGTATTTTATATTTACAGGATTTTAAGAGAAACCCTTCTGTACTATCACCTCTTATAATACTAGACAACACAATATCATCCTTCAAGTTTCTAGGTTCTATCATATCTCAAGACTTAAAATGGACACCTAGCATAAAAACCATCATCAAAAAAACACAACAAGGAATGTTATTTCTGTGCCAACTCAGAAAGTTCAAACTGCTCAAAGAGCTGCTGATTCAGTTCCAGGGGTGGGTTTCAAATTTTTTAACAACCGGGCGTGGCTTAGTAGGTGTGGCTAGGTGGTCATGTGACTAGGTGGGCATGGCCAACTTGACATCACTCACGTCAAGAGGTGCTTCTCCTCACCTGGCCTCTCGAGACCATGGGGATGCTGCAATGGTTGTAAGTGTGAAAAATGGTCATAAGTCACTTTTTTTCAGTGCCATTGTAACTTTGAATGGTCACTAAATGAACTGTTGTAAGTTAAGGATTACCTGTAAAAAATACAAAAAGCTTCTTTGCTTGCAAAAAGCTGCCCTAAATACCAATCAGTAGATTAAAAAGACCTGCAAGCTGGAGTTACAAATCAGGCAGGGTGCCTGAGTACTTTAAGGAATTAAAATAGTTAAAATGCAATGATAAGTAACAGCAGCCAACTCTTGCTCATTACTAGAACAAATAGACACAAGAACTAGCCAGATTTCTCAACCCAGTTTCTTTTCAGGAACAGAGATTAACCTTTTTCCTTCCAAACAAAACAGAATTGGGAAAATTATCCCATCAATAAACACAGGATTAAACATCACCAAGTACAGAATTAAATGTCACCAAAAAACAATTTTAGATCAAAACTCAGAACGGGTATGTAAACTCATGTTTGGATGTCAATCTTTCTAGCTAGCCAAGAAGCCTTGCTGAATGTCACTCATCTTGGTTCCTTGTCATTAAAAGCTTTCTGGCAGCTCTGCTTCATTATTCAATTATTCCTTCAAAGTGCTGATTGTTGCATCCCAGCTGGAAGAACTCCAACAGGGAAGCATTTTCTCACAACACAGCAGTGTAAAAAGCTTTAAACAATCCTTCCCCTTTAAGAAAGTTAAGCCCCAGCCAAGAAAAAAAACTCAGGGAGAAGAAAACAGTAAGTCTAGGCATACAGCCAAGAATGTAATAGAGAGGCAGTTTCTGTAAGCAGGACAATAAAGATTAGGCTGGAAACAACACCAGAATGTTTCCTTCCTACCTTCCTTACAGTATTATCCCTGTAAAGTGGAAAAAAACAAAAGGAGATTTCATCAACCAGTTCTCCGAACTGCTTAGAAAGTTAACTGGTTCTAGCGAATAGGTGCAAACTGGTAGAAACCCATGCATGCCAACTTAGACATATATTGCTTCACAGTGCTTTACAGCGGTCTCTAAGTAGTTTACAGATTCAGCATATTGCCCCCAACAATCATTTTACCTTGGAAGGATGGAAGGCTGAGTCAACTTTGAGCTGGTGAGAATTGAACTGCTAGCAGTCGGCAGAATTACCCCGCAATACTGCCTTCTAACTATGGCGCCACCGCAGCTCTTATCACTGCACCTTGTATTGGAAGTTGGTATTTTCACACTACCAATAGAAGGCTATTTGCAGGTATATGTATAAGGAAGGCCCTATTCTGTTTTTTCGTTCAGTTATAGCAGAGTCACAACTGGGAACTGCAATGATATGTTGTGGCATATATTATCTCTTTTCCTCCATTTGACAATTCTGAAGTACTTTTGAGTCCTAAGGAGAGAAAATTCTATAGAGAGGCATTCCCATATACTGTACAGACCTATATATAGGTTCTTCTCCACTATGCTACACAGCATCATATCTAGATATTTTTTCCTAGTTCTGGAATAAAGAACAAAACTTTCAATAAATATCCTAGGAATTCATAAAATCTTTCTGGCATGCCCAAAGTGAAACGAATGATACAAGATTAGAGGATTTTAAGCAGTTCAACTTAACACCCTAAGCTACTTATTTCCATGCTGCTCCTGAAGCCGACTTAACAAATTCCAATTCTGATTGTAATAGCTTGGGTTGATGCTCAGTCCATACAATTAGGCACAATAGGTCCTGACTGGTTATTCCCCTGCTTCTTGTCTTTCCTATCCATGGATAAGACATAACTCCAAGTGTCTACTTTTATATTTCTGGGGATTCCTCCCCTCCTCACTAATCACATTCTTTTCGTTTGCTTTCCCAGCTGTTTGCACCCATGGATGCCTTCACATCTTCTTCCCAAATTTTCTGTTTTACACCCCACTGTATCTCTCCCCCACACACACACACACACAATCATTACTTTGATGCTACAGCGATCATGTGGAACCATTGTTCCTTATTCTGGTAGGTAGGAAGGTAGGTAGGTAGATAGGTAATTACATATAAAAAGAACACAATGGGGCCATTGTTTCTTAATTGCATCCTATATAATCTATACCAATGAAAAAGCATCTGCCAGCAGTATGAATTTTTACTCCCCAATATATTGAGGCTGCTACCATACATCTCTCAAATTTTCCAGAGTTTTGTGAGATGTAGGGAATGTGTATGTAAGGCAAAGAAAAGCAAAGAAAGATCTGTGAAAGTCAAATTATTTTATAAGTGTTTTATAATAGTACCCATTATCAAAGATAATGCCATTTCAATAGTATGAGCTGTAATTTTTACAATCATCATTCCCAATCTTAGTAGAATTGTGTTTAGAACAAAAAACTACAAAAGAGAGTTGAATACCGTTAATGGCATATGCATTAGTTAAATACCAAGTTAGAGTAACTATGAAAAGAACACAATCCTTTATGAAATAGAAAGGATGTTAATCATAAGCAATAAGAAATAATGTACTAAAGAAGCAAGTTTGTGTGAAGACACCTGGGTGGATCTCCTTAGGTCTCCTTATACCTCATGCCTTACACCAATTCCCCAACCTTCCAAAGCAGAGGAAGAGGCTACAGTGGAGAAGCTACAATGGAATGGGAAGGAGGAATAACAAAAATGACCTCTCATTCCACTGATAAATAACTTCCAACAAGAGTGAATACTAATGAGCCAACCAGTTATACTTCAATTCTCTATGGGCTTCATAGAATGCAGGATATTATCTATGGCTCTATTCCAGCAATTCCTGAATAACAGAATAACAGGGTTGGAAGGGACATTGGAGCCCCCTGCTCAAGTAGGAAACTGTATACTATTTCAGACAAATGGTTGTCCAATCTCTTCTTTAAAATATCCAGATCCAGTACCCACAACTTCTGGAGGCAGCTCATTCCACATATTAGTTGTTCTCACTGTCAGAAAATTTCTCCTTAGTTCTAGATTGCTTCTCTCCTTGATTAGTTTCCATCCGTTGCTTTTTGTTCTTCCTTCAGGTGCTTTGAAGAATAGTTTGACCCAATTACCACTTTTGGTTTTCAATAATATCATTACACAAATACACACACACACACACACACACACACAGACAACTGTTTTTTAAAAAAATGTCTTAAGTCACTGCAGTCCCAAATGGATCCTCAACTCACAAACAAGCAAAGACATAGTACTCTATTATCCCAAATTACTATTTACTTCCACACATAATGGCTTCCTGTTGATATATGGGCCATGTGCCTTAAAGCAATCAGAATTATTTTGAGGTGTAATTGCCCTCAGTTTATGAGCCACTAATCTACTGCCTGACATTATCTTCACCAAAACCCACTCCTGAAGCAAGATTAACAACAAGATTATCTGGAAAGTTCTTCCTGGTTTAATTCCAATCTTTGGGCAGTTATGCTATTTTGATGCCCAGCATTAGCATCAAATGTAGAAAAGAGTAGTAGCTATGTTTTACACACATACTACAGACACAATTCACTTCTATGCATATGGAAGACTTCCTCTTGATGTATGATACATAGAGGAAGCAGAATATTTTTTTGGCAGTTGTGGAAGGCTCAGGCTTAATGACATGTAATTCAAGATGATGTTTGTATATGGTATATTCTAGAAATTTACTGTAATAATTACTTGTGAATTGGGCAGTTATATTTATTAATAGAGATTGTTGAAAGCAAAGGGATGATGATACTAATGATTGGATACCTCACTGCTTAAATGCATTGATGCCTTTAAAAATTAGCCCAAAGATTACTTTGACTTGACATGGAGTGGTTACCTGGTGAATATAACCCTTTCTGTAGTGCCTAAACATTGGCTTCCCTCTCTTCTCACTCTTTACCTCTCCAGTTATCCCTTTCTCTTATATCCTCTCCAGACAGTTTTTCCTTCCCAAATCCATTTTTCCTTCAATCCAGCTATAGATTCTTCTTAGCTCATCTCTCATCATTCTCCTCTCTATTTTTCTGTTGTACAGTTTCTGCTAGAAAAAGAAAGGGAGTTTTATATGCTAGTCTGTGTATTTCTGTGTGAGATAGTTTGGGTTCATAGGACAGAATGGTAGTTACATACAAAAATGTAGGTCTATTTTTGTCAAGGGAGTATCTTATTTTAAAGCCAACTCTATTGTTTTAAGAGGAATAAACCCTAGCTCAAATTGACTTGTCTTTGTGGGGTGAGTAGGGTTCTCACTGATTTGTATTAAGGACGTTCAAAATGTGTCAGAACATTCCATTTACCCCTAGAACATACAGTAGGGCAGAGGTGTTAAACTCAATTTCATTGAGGGCCGCATCAGGGTTGTGTTTGACCTCCATTTTCGCTAGCAGAGGCCCTCCAGGCCGGTCCTTTGCTGTTTCCAGGTCTAAGCACCCTGCTGGCTCGATCTGGTCCACAGGCCTTGAGTTTGACGTCCTTGCAACTAGGACCATAAGCTGAGCCTTATTGCACGGTGTCAGTGTCTCCTTTACTCAAACTTGCATTCTCTCAAGCTACCCTACAAACCCATGAAAAATAGAAGATTCCTGGCTTTCTCTGCAGCTTCCTTTTGATTTCTGATCCAATGACTAACACATCTGCACAGACACATGAAATTCTGCAAATAACTTCAGTAGATAGAAGAAATGACTAGGATTGCAGCTGGAGTAGCAACTTTAGACTGACAAGGTATAAGCTGGACATGTGCATGATTTTCCTCCTTTTATATGATATTTTCTTTTTATTCTTCCTTTTTCAAGGGCATGACCTTCAGAGGCATCTTCTTTTCTAATGAATACAGTATTGCTGTTATACTGTCTATTTCTTTCTTGGCTCTTGGCTGCTACCGTATAATTTTTTAAAAAATGTAATAATTATTTTGTTATTCATTGCCTTGGTCCCAAAATGGAAAAGTACATATAAATACTTCAAGCAGATGAATCACCCTGTGACAACAGCTTTAATAACTTGCATTCATCAACTACTGTATAAACTTATAATTTTCTATATTATGAATGATGTCAGACTTCCAAAAACATTGACAATGAAAGTGAGTAAGCTATTTGAAGATGGGTTTGTCATAAAGCTATGAGTTCATTCTTTCCACTTGATTTTTTTTGCTATAACATATAACAAAAATGGTATCTTATTAATTATATTCTAGAAACTATTGTAATATTAGGAAGACATAAGTTAGAAAGTAACAATAGGACCCTTTTGCAACTAGCAATGTCCCACAAATAAAGAATGAATATCTATTTTTAATCCATCCATAAATAAAAGGAAGTTAATCCATCCATAAATAAAAAGAAGCAGACACCAACGCTTTGTCCTTCTGTCCATCTACCCATGTTTTCTCAAAAATAAGACCCTGTCTTATATTTTTTTGCCACCAAAAGAGGCACCAGGTCTTGGGGGATGTCATCCACTGACTAACCTATTAGGTAGGGGCACATGTATATTGGGTGCACATGTAAAAATCAAGCTAGGTCTTACTTTCAGGGGAGGTCGTATTTTCAGGAAAACGGGGTATGTGATGCTAATATTAATGTAGGATCTATAGATTTGACATCTGAAGATAAAGCAACTCCAGAGATCTATATGATTATTAAAAATGTTTAGTTTTGAAAGCAAGAGATTAATAACCGGTGTCTTAAAAAAAAAATCTAGTTAAAAACACAGCTTCCCAAGTTAATGAGGAAAGTATTGTTGATTTTGGGTTTGTTTGTTCGTTTGAATGGGAGAAATAATGCAATGAACAAATTCATCCATATAAGAGAGTATGATTGCTCTTACGATGGATACAGTTGAGGTTGCTGTATTATTGGGTCTCCAGCAATATTTTGCTGCATAGACTTTTGTAAAGATGACCTTGTAGGCATAATAAATTGTTCTACTGATATGAAGCAGATGGTAATATTTATGTCCAAGGTGGGCTTGGTACAAGGACTCAAATGTTTAATTGCATCAGGACTAGTGCAGTGTCACCAACTGGGTATTGGGAGTAGAAATGATTTATTGCCTGTTAATCTACGGCAGGTTGGACATTCTTAATGTGCTGGTTCACAAGAGGAATGGAATGCTGAGTGAGTAACTGTGCAGGTGTGATTATTTGCAAAACTATTCATTTCTGAGGAAAGCATATTTGTGAGATATCAACATTTGAGGAACACAAAGTTTCAGTTGTTTACAAATTTGCTGATATATTATCTATTTATGCTGGAATGTATGAAAAAGAAACATCCTGAGTGACACTAAAGGTGAAGAAAGATGAAAGCGTGACTTGATAAATGTTCAGTCAAGCAACAAAGAGGCAGAGCAGAGAAGGACATGTATTTAAGCTCTTTGAAAAGGGCACATCTTCGTACTCAAATACAATAACAACTTAATCAAAAATACGTTGGCAACATTAATTTAATTTTAATTTTATTAGATTTGTACCCCGCCTCTCTTCACCCCGAAGGGGAACTCGAGGCGGCAAACAGAGAATAAGTTCCTTCACTTTCTCATTCATGTTTTTTTTTTCTATATCATTTAGGGTAGTTTTTCTCAATCTTGGTGGAATTCAACTCCCAGAATCAAAGCAAAGCTGGCTGAGGAATTCTGGAAGTCCACCTATCTTAAAGTCACCAAGGTTGAGAATCATTGATTTAGGCATTTAACATATACCAGGGAATATGTTAACAGTGATAGAAGTGGAAATAAAGATGGACTATACAAAATAATTTTGTATATTTGAATTCAAAATTCAAAGAATTTTTGAACATAAACGTGCTAATAAACCAAGGAGATGGGAGTTTGAGTTGTAGCACGAGGTAGTTCACACTTCCATTCCACTGTTCTTGGAATTTTCTGCAACACAATTTTCTCTCAGAACACAACAAAGAAAGATTGATGACAGTAGACAGAGAACCATTTTTACTCCTTGATAAAAAAGCAATCTGTCCTACTTCAGGTGTACTACTTCAGGAGTACACTACTATGTACAGATCCAGTGGATCAGTAACACTGCAGCAGCTCCTGGTCCATCTGGTAGTAGACATTAGAAAAAGTTAAGCTTTTACCCTGACAGCAACTGTAAGAACACATCCATGAATATACAGTATATTTCCTTCACGATGTTATATCCACAGCTTTGTCTACCTGGAGAGACAAAAGAAGACCAGAAGCTGAAGAAACCAGTCAGGATTACATTAGCCTAAGGTATCTTTTTGTACCATTTTGTACCATTTAGTACCATTTTGATCCTATCCACTACCAATCAGTAGATTTTGCTAACCACATAATGGGTGCTGAAGGGTAACCCTATATATATTTGAGGTTGTTATCCAACACTGTAGGAATAAGCAAGAAAATAGTATTTTATTTTAATGCCAGCATAGTTAAAGATAAATTATCATACATGAACAGACGATTGAAAACCTGAATAAACAGCTAAAGAATGTTTGGGTTCCTATTGTAAAGGAACAATAATTGTATTATGTAATTACTGGTATACAACTGTTAAATTTATATAATTTTATTTTTTATGGAAATATGGAATCAGCCAAGCCACACATGTTGATTTATAGATTAGAATGAAAACTTTGATCAGAAATATGACTTGATTTCTTCTAAACATACATTAGGTCTTGTAGCAAACACAATACAGATTTGGGAAACATTTAATTTTCATATTGATTATTTGGTTTTGTTTTAGCAGTCACCAGAAACCATTTTTAAAAGGGATGAATTAAGTGCAATTTTGTCAACAGCTTCTTTGAAGATCTTCATAAACCAATTAAGCAACTCAGTGAACCCCAAATTTTAAAACATTAAGCTTTTCAACTGGACCTAATACAGTTTGTAGTAGAAATGTGTTTGGATTCAATATCTGTGAAATAATGTAGATTTAGCCTGGGGAAGAGGACAGTGAACTATTTAGGGAGGGAGAAAAAGATGTGTTGGTTCTTAGAAAATAGAAATAATGACATAAAACGCAAAACAACCCATCCTGATTTGTTTGTATAACATACGGCAGAAAGTAAATCTGACAGACTTTCAGGATTCTATTTTTCCACCCTAGAATCTAGAATAGAAGAGTTAAATATGGAAAGTCATGTGAGTTGAATTATATTAATGAGATAAGATCAGCCAAAAAGATTAATGATATGGAGAAAATAAATTAAGTTGGTTATTTGTTTCTGGGTAGAATTGCAAAGACTGAATCTTTAATTGGTTAACTCGGTTGCAAAACAAAACTTTGGGGGGGGGGTTCCTGCAGGCAGAAAATAATACAAATAATAATAAAATATATACCATTATTACCTTGACACTAGTTCTCTTAACAATTGCAGTAATACATTGTTTATTGCTAACCTGGTGCTAATCCTATATGTTCTTACACAAATTAGTGAACTGATGGTCTTAAATAATGTAAGTTATTTTCTTAAAAGGGGATAGAAAACCTGATGCCAATACAGATATTTTAAGCTACCATTATATCAATGGGCCATAATGAAGTGTGATCCATGTTGGAATCCGAAAGATCTGAAAAACATCAGACTGCGTTCCCCTGTTCCAGACTATAAAAATAATGGAAATTGACAATCTTTTAGTGATTATATTGCTAAAACATGGCAAAGGGAAGTTAGAATGCAGCACGTAATTTGAAAAATTAGAAAAAAAGGGAATGATTCAACTAGTTTGTGTGGAAATCCTATTTATACTTGCTTAAGAATAACTTTCATCAAATTCAGTGGGACTTGTTTCTAAGTAGACATATAGGGATGTGTTTGCTAAGCATTTAGTTTTTGTATTATGTATTTCTGTGAATTAGTTAAGAAATGGGATGTTACCAAGCATTGTGTTTTGATTTAACATGCAATGGTTAGTAGACTGGGTAAATATTCCTGTAAGGAATTCCTGGCCGCCTCGAGTTCCCCTTTTGGATGAAGAGAGGCGGGGTATAAATCTAATAAATAAATAAAATAAAAATAAGTCATGTTGTAATTGTTGTCTGATACTGTATGTATACTATAACAGATTACTGATATACAAATACTGCTGTGTCTGAAGATTTATATAAATACTTAGATATGAGACTAAAGAGATGGAAATGTATCTCTTGGGACTAATTTTAGATGTTCAATGTTAGCAAAGATTCCACTAATTTATGAGAGCACACCATTAGACTGCTGGAAAATTACTGCAGTTTGATCCTGTGTCTTGGTTTCACTCTTCTATAAGTAGGGCGGTCATGGCCACAGCCATAGACCAAGGACTATCCTTCATTCAAGAGAAAATATTTCAGCATGACAGCAGCTAATATGACAGTCTTGTTTAATGTTTCCCTGTGAAGCAAGCATCACACACAAAAGCTACTGCAATCAACAATTCTGTAAATAACCAAAGCAGCAGCAGCAGATGGCAAGAAACTGCCATCTTGTCTTCCACTTGTGGGAGTTGATGATTGTGGTATCCTTGTCAGAGGTGCTTGTTTGAAGTGTGAGCAGCTCATTTCCATTTGGATTGATCCTGAAAAGAATGTTAAGATGCTAAGAATTAGTGTCTGAATTTGCTTGCTTTCCTTTTCCCTTTCCTGTCAGTTTTCCTCCCTTAGCTTTTCTTTATAGACCAGGGGTGTCAAACTTGCAGCGTCATGTGACATATTAGGACTTTCCCCCCTTCACTAAACCAGGCGTGGACGTGGCCAGCATATGACACATCCGACCCAGCAGCCCTGTTATAGAGCATAAAATGGGATTATCTTGTTTTCATTATTTTGTAAAATCATGCTGGCAGTGTTTTTGGCTTGAACATTTAGAAAAAGAATTAAGGGACAGGATTTTTGTACTAAACAACATGTTAACAACCACAAATATCTTTACAAAGAGGTGTGAAGAGTTAATTGTTATAATTGTCCTTTATTCCTGAATCCACACCCCTATAATGCCTGAATCTCTTTGCCTATATTAACATTGGCCATTTCGCTGAAGAGAATGCACGTTTCCCCCCAAAAAACCTGAATTAATCAAAGGACGGCAAATATTTGTATTATAGTTGCTTGCACAATCAGCCAAATATTCAGACTGGAGTTGGCATTTTTATCCACCTATCGAGTTCTTCCTAAGGACCTGGGATGTGGTTGTTTGACGGTTTTAAAGGCACTGTCGCAGGATGTAAGCAGTTTCAAGCAAAGTTGCCTTTTGCAATTAACTGATAGTGATTCTGCCAGTGTTGATGGTGCTCAAGTGATGTTTCAGATAGTTGGGGATTATATCCAAGGCGCTACAGTACTACAAAATAAAATCCAGAACAGCAGTAGTTTATTTGCTGATCGTATTTATAGCTTCTCAGTTCCTTTCCCTCATGAGAATTTTAAGTAGTTAGAACAGTTAGTGCAACATTTACTAGTTCCATCTTGATTAGTTTGCAAATCAACTAAGCCACAAAAAAAAGTAAAGAGGTATCTAGGTGTTGCTGTTTTTTAATTTACATTCTCTATTTCTAATTTAAAACAAGCACCAAAACAATTTATCTAGGAGAGAAAATATTCCTGATACTTCCAACTGGCCTTTCGGATCTGTCTCTTTTGACACACAACCCCATCAATCGGTTCCTTCTCCTCCTGGACACTGGAAAGCTACAGATAGGATCCTCCTTGGAAAGTGAAGCCATTTCTATTATAAGGATGAAATAGCTGATTTACTTTAAGACACACATTTCTAGAGGCTACAGTACTGTATTCTTATATATAACATGTTGTTTTTCAATTTATCTCTAACATTCCTGGAGGAAGCATTCTCCTCTCCCCCCAATGCATACGCTCTGCAAATGATAGGAAATGCCATCCTTTATTTTCATTCATGCTTTAGCTATAAAATAGTCCCTTTGCCTTCTTCCTGTCTTCCTGACAAGTTCAGAAGGCTCCTGGAACCCCAACAGAGGCCCTCAGGCTTTTATATTGGATAAGCACAACAAACTTTGGGCAGAAGAATTAATCGACACAAGTTTGACAGCAGGGTTCAAAACAAGGATAAAATAATACAAGAGCAGTTTAACCTCCCAGCAGGATAGTGTTTTGCGTATCTCAAAATGACCATTTTGGGAAAAAGTAAGAGTTTGATATAATTGATTGCTGAAATTCACAATTAATAAGTCTCCAAAGATCTCAACAAACACAATAGGATATTAATATACTGCAATTGTTAGTAAGATATTGTAATCTACCTTGCATATAACCTTGTTCGTATAATTAACTGGTCTTTCTCCCCAACTCTGGCCTCATCCCAATTTAAATCCTATGTTAGTTTACCTACTCCATCCATCTGATTAAATGAGCTGTAACTTGTGAAAGCTTATGCCTTTTAGTAACATGCATTAGTCAGATGTGCTTCCAGTTTTATTAATTTTGGCTGACAGACTAACTCATCTCTCTTCCTGACTAATGGAACAGCTGAAAAGTGCTTCTTGGTTAGCAAAAAAGAATATCCTACAGTAAAAACATTTTATCATATTTATTTATTTATTTATTTAATTTATTAAATTTATACCCCGCCTCTCTTCACCCGAAGGGAACTCGAGGCGGCTA
>JANHGC010001326.1:163830-180158 GCA_027560395.1 Boaedon fuliginosus | reverse complement strand
AAAATAAGACCAGGTGCCTTTTTGGGTGGCAAAAAAAATATAAGACAGGGTCTTATTTTCGGGGAAACACGGTAATAGGTTACTCAGTGAATGACATACCCCCAAAATAAGACCTGGTGCGTGCCTTTTTTGGTGGCAAAAAAATATAAGACAGGGTCTTATTTTCAGGGAAACATGGTATACATGAAGTATGCTAGAATCTATGAAACATATTGTTTAATAAAAGTATTGGTTTTTAAGGCCCCTCAGAGTTGTATTTTCTACTGCAAGAGATTATCACAGGAACATACTAAGAATGCAAAGTAAAGGAGAAATTCTACAGTACTGGAAATATTTGTATTATTATTTAGTCAGTTGTTAGCAAGCTTTTGGTAAAAGCTACCTGAATTGCAGAGGGAGCTCATTACACACTATGCTTTTTTTCTTTGTAAACTTTGCCTGATTTATCAGTAGATCCCCAATTTTGTTCTCTATTATAACTATACTATAACTTTCTTTTTCAGTAAATTTATTTGACATGACAAATTGAGAATGAAGTTTTACCTCTGAACCATAGCTGCTAACGCTAACAAATTTACACTTTTTAGAAATATTTTCTTTCAGAGTGGCTTGATGGCTTGTTAACATGCTGGGCTTTTGGGCTGGAAAGGCAACAGTACAGATTCAAGACCCTAGCGTTGCACAATGGGAGTGAGAATCTGTCTTTCCACCTAACATAGTGTTGGCTAACCTTTTCAGCACTGAGTGCCGAAACGGGAGCACATGCAAACATGCAGGGGAGCACCAGGAACCGGAAGAGCAGCTTAATGGTCCATGTGTGTGTGTGAACGCTGGAAGAGCAGCTTCCTGGAAGAAGCTGAGTTCCTGGTTTCCAGCACGTGCATGCCACTTGGTCTTCCAGTTTCTGGCATGCATGTGTGAGCGAAGACCAGCTGGCTGGCGTGCCAGTGCGTGCCGGAAACCAGAAGCTTCCAGCATTCCCACGCATGTGAAGACAAGCTGGCCAACGCGCGCAACGACTGGCGTGCCCAGAGAGATGGCTCTACATGCCACTTCTGGCACATGTGCCATAAGTTTGCCACCATGGGCCTAGCAGTTCAAAAGCATGCAAATGTAAGAAGATAAATAGGTACCACTTTGGTGGGAAGAAACCGTGTTCTGTGATGTCATGCTGGCCACATGACCTCAGAAATGTCTTCGGACAGCACTGGCTCAATGGCCTTGAAACAGAGATGGCTGCCACCCCTTATATTCGGCAACAACTAGCAGAGTAAAATCCGTAGGGACTCCTTCCTTTCCTTTCTTGTTGCAAATTTCCATAAATGTGAATTTTAATTAAAATTCCCAGGAAAATATGTACTAAAAGAACTGAAAATCTTCTCTTTCATGTTCTGAAAACACACTGCTAACATGCAATGCAGTTTAATCTTTAATTGGCATTCTGCATTGCAAGGCTCTGGTATTCAGTGAGATTATGGACTCCTGAATCCACCTTTCCATGCAGTTTAATTTGGCAAAAAAAAATAAATGAAAGTAGGGTAAAATATGCAATTTGCCTCTGTTTAATAGTGAATCATTCTTTTTTCTCTCTCTTTAATAAGATGACGATAATGTGAAGTTCTCAAGTTTCTTTCCTGTTTCAAGGCCTTGGAACATATATTAAATGACATAATGAAATACAGTGTTAGCATTTCAGTGAAGTGAGGCAGTAGCAAATCTTACTTCATTTCAAAATCTATTGAATTTTAACAGTAACCACCAGGTGATCAGCTTGTGATCTTCCGTACCTCCACTAGTTTTAAATTTTGAATTTTTTTCGGATATTTTTATATGACGAACTGAGCTTAAGAGGATCAAGAAGAGGAGTTGCCCCGTGCAGTCGTATACAGCCTCAGTGTTCGCTTCCCAAATAACTCTTACTCAAATAACTCAGTTTGAAAGTGACAGGCATCACTGGGGCTTCGCATTCTCATACTTATCCAGTTTCTGATACTGTAGCGTGGTTAACCCCTTCCCTGACGAGCAATGACCAGGAATGGCAACAATCCTGTCCTTTGCCGATCTCCAAGTCTCCAAAAGGCAAAAGCAATTCAATGAGACCAGTCCCACCGACCTGGGTTTTCAATAAAGCGACCCCGCGTTGCTGTCTCTCATCACTCGCCTCCGAGTCTCTTTACCTCTCCGGCTCACTTTTTCCCTCCTTACCTGTCCAAAGTGAAGGTCTGCATGGGAAGAACTTACCTGAGAGAACTCGGAGCCAGGAGAAACGAAGTAGGCCTCTCCCAGGACAGGTGTTCTGAACCTCGGTGAAGCTAAAGGCGCCAGCCTCCCAACCGCACCCTCCCAAAAAAAAAGCTCCCCCAGAAAAAGAGGCGCTCCTCTGCCGTTTTCCACCGTGAGAGGAAGCGGCTCGGTTTCTATAGCTACTTCCCGCGAGAGTTCCTATGCCCCGAATCCCTAGCAATCTTCACCCTCCCCAACGAGGTCTGACTTTTTTCCCTCCTCTCCCCAAACTCGGGTATCCCCGAGCGCATGACGCCAGCCCTGACGTCAGAAGCCCAACCTGTCAAGTTTAATCAATACACGCAAAATTAAATATGTTTCTTTTTTTTAAAAAAAAAATAGTAAAGGCTGCAGTCCGTCTTTTTTTTTTTAAACTATTATTCCATTATCTCTAGGCTGTTGCTAAGTAACCCGCCTACACAACGGGAGAGTCGTTCGGGTCCCTCCCTCTCCTTTGTTATCTGTTTCAAACATATTCTTCTAAAAACTGGGGAGTACGCCTCTTGCCTCCTCCCCGCGTAAGCTTAAAAAAAAAACTGTTGAGAAAACATGACGTGAAAACGACCCGCCACCTTTCCGCTAAATAACGGAAAACAAGATGGCGGCGCGGGGGAGCGTTTCATTATTTTTTTTTTCCTCCTTTCAAACCTACGGGAAGCCTGCCCCTTTCTTCCCCCAGCATGCTTTGCGCTTTTCTAACGAATTTCGTTACGAGTTTGCCGTTTGGGCGCCATTTTCGAGTGTAGAAGCCGCCAAGGCTGCAGGCAGGAAACGAAGGTGGCTGGTACTGCAGGGGCTGCTCGTCGGAAACTTGCTGGCCCGCGCTTCTAGTTACCAACTCCGCTGGTGGGTGAGGACGGAATACTTAGTAGCTGCCTGGTAAGCTCATCAGTGGATATAATATTCCTGCGTTTTGCTTCAGGAGATGATATTTTGAGGAACTCGCTGGGATTAGACCGGAGGTTAAAGCTTCGATACGGTAAATAATTATTTGTTCCGTATGAGGGAGAGTATTTGATTCCGCCTAATTGAGAGAACGGAAATTCCGCGCAAATTGGTCTCTTGTACGGAAAAAGCACTTGCTTCATTTCCCCCCCTTCCCCCAACCGGCGGACACTTTTTCTTCTCCCCCGCTTTTCCCACTCCCCGCCACCGCGTGGGGGAAGGGGACAGAAGGCATTGGTTGGCTTTTTTTCCGCTGCCTGTAATAAACGCCAAGTTGACTCCCTAACTTTTATTCTCACACAGCCATTTTTTTTATTTGAAGCAGGCTGTCATAGTGCCTACTCCGCTCAATTCGTAATTATTTCTGTAAAAAGTGATCTTCGTGGGAGGCTTTTGGTGGGGGGGAGGTTAGAAAAATTCATTAGCCGTTTAATTGATAACGCTCAGCCTGCTGCTTTTTTAAAAAAAAAAAATTTTTTTTCTAGCAACTGAGCGCTTTGAAAAAGCATGCATTGCCTTCGAAGTGTAGAGGAGGGGAAGCTTCTTCCATTCTTTCAGAAATTGGCAAGACGCTAATTTTTAAAACTTGTTCATTCAAATCGCAGCAGAGTTTTGATTTTTTGCGGCTGTGCTCCGATGCATTAGGTTCGTAAGTCTATTAGGAAACACCGCTACTTCGACCCCCCTTACGGATGCAAGTTAAGAGGGGTGAGGAAGAGGTGATGGATTTATGAAAGTTAGAAATCTGATTCCCCCCCCCCCAGGATACTTAATCTTCTACACTTTTTTATGAAATGCTCTGTATAAAATAGTTTTTTGGAACTTCTTTTAAAATAAACGTAAAATTTCATTCCTGTCAATTGGATTTCTTTGGATTCTGAAGTAATGAAATATGCAATTTAACTTCAGTCTCAAGTTTCCTATTGCCTTAGTATGTTTTTCCTGCTAAAATCAGAAAGATAATTACTCCAAAATGCTATGTATACTGAGTCAAACCAGCACTTTAATCTAAATTAATGGTTTTTAGGCATTTCTTTAATACTAATATCTAAAAAAATTCATGAGGCATAAAACAACCATGCTTTTCATCTTGTTTATGGTCTTGTATAATCCAAATTGTGAACCCATCTAAATTTGAAGATCTGTTCTTTATAAAAGAGTTTTAATTATTTCAATTTTTTAGCTTTTGATGTTAGAATAAAATCAACATATCTGGATCCCATTATATTCATTTAAGTTCATATTATACTTTTACGAATTTAAATGCTAGATAGTCCCTTTCTATACTGCAGAGTACTTATTAGGAATTCATTTTTGGTTCTTTATCAGCTTGATTTATTTGTTGGGATAGTATGACAAATGTAAATTGTAATTTATAATATGCAATCTGCCTTAGTTACTTAGATATTAATTATTAATATTTAATCAATTAAATGAATTAAATAATTATTATTTAGATATTATTTAGTTAGTTACATATCTGCTGTGTAAAGATAGGAAACGCATGCCGCTGTCATAAGTAGCTTGCCAATTTGAAATCTTTGCTCTGATCACTTAATATTTGGGACTGGATACAAATTATTATAGTCTAGATATAGGGTTTTTCTTTTTTCTTTTAGTGCTTCAGCACAAAGGGAAACAAACCTCCCAGTTTTTATAGTATGATTATTTGGAATTGAAACAACAGACAGAAATCATGCCAAGAAAAAGAACTAAAGTATCTACGGCAGCCCATCAAAAAGGCAATGATTCCATGGAGGAGTCCTCTAATGATGGGAAACCTGAAAAAGAAGCGAGTACGCACCCCCCTGAAGTACCTCAGCAAGGTCAGTCTCTTATTGACCTGATGTTGCTTTATTAACTTAGCATATAGTGTCCTAATTTAAATTACTGTAGTTTGATTTTATTTATTATTGTATGCTGGCTTGTGCAGTGATAACATTGTTCAGGTAAAAGTTGTGTTTAAAAGCAAATTTGGAACTTCAGGAAAAGTTAATTGCCTTATTCCTAGTATCTTGTGATACCGTGACATCATTAATTGAAGGAGATAAAAATTTTGGAAACATTTGGAGAGTAATATTTGTACCTTATATACTGGTAGACAATTACTGATCATGTTTTAAGTTCGTGCGTTTGTGTGTGTTCTCCATTAAAAGTAAATAACTGCCAGTGCAATTTACTTATCAAATATTAGTAAGTGGAGTGATACTGAAAATTGATACCAAATATTCAAAGAAAAGATTTTCTCAAGGAGTTACAAAAAGGTCTAAGTCTTGCTGAAACATAAATGGCCAGATTTTGTGTGTGTGTGTTTGTGTATTTGAGAAAGACAAACTTCCTGTCTTTGAGAAGTAGTGCTGTTGCTATCATTAGAACTTACAAGGCAATGTATAGTTAGCAACCAATGTACTGAAGCTCTGGGTGTGCCTGAAAATGCAGGAATATGGGAAGATTCACTGTTTTCTTTCATTTATATGTATAAAGGTATTTCCTTATATAGGAAGGTACTATATAGAAAAAAATGGTTGCCCTGGGAATAGAATTGATTATGGAATTAGTCCTTCCGTATTTGAGAGAGATGCATTCTAGATCAGTTCTTAGTAATTCAGTCTAACTGTACAAATATGTTGATTCTGTTACAGTAGTATAGCTTTAAAAGATGAAGCTTTTACTTTCATTAATAATATATATGTGTGTGTGTGTCTACTGTAGTTATTAAGTATATCAATTTTCTTGTTTTTGGATATCTTTAGCAGTATCAGATGGAGTAGTTGATGATCAAAGTTTAGAAGAAATTTTGAGTAGCATCTCTCCTCCCCCACCTCCAGCTATGACCAATGAAGCTGGAGCTCCTCGTCTCATGATAACTCACATTGTAAACCAGAACTTCAAATCTTATGCTGGGGAGCAAATTCTAGGACCGTTTCATAAGGTATCTTTCTAGTTTATGTAACTTTTAAGCTGAAGTAAAGATTTATTGTGGCTTTTCTACTTAATAGTTAAATAAATTACATATTGGCAACTAACACCGAAGTGGGGAGGGAGCAGATGAAAGTCTCAATTACTATTGTTTGTACTTTTAAAAAAATTGCTTTTGGAGATCAAGAAGCTAAAAGTATACAAAGTATTTTCCTACTACGTATGAATAACAATCGGTAATTAAATAAAATAATATTTTACAGTTTGAAGCATTTTATTGATGCTAATTATGAACATACTTGTTTGTAGCATTTTGTTTACTGTATTTTTTTTTTGGTAAAACTTTAGAAATTAGAATAAGGGGTGTAGTTTGTATGCTTTATCCTTGGCTATAAAAACTAAACTTTCCAGTACTGTACTACTTATTTTCCTGCACCATGTTTAACTATATTTTAAATCATTGTGAAAGGCAGAGAGGTCAACTGTTAGTAACCATTAAGCTGCAATGTATTTTTTGTGTGTTATGCAGCGTTTTTCATGCATTATTGGACCAAATGGCAGTGGAAAATCTAATGTGATTGATTCCATGCTCTTTGTTTTTGGCTATCGAGCACAAAAAATAAGATCCAAAAAAATTTCAGTACTGATACACAATTCTGATGAACATAGTGACATCCAGAGCTGCACTGTAGAAGTTCATTTTCAAAAGATAATTGACAAGGTATGTTTTTAAACCTGAAGAAGCTAATCACCTAATGCCCTATGAATTTTTAATTATGCAATTGATTGAATTTATGTAGAAAAAAGCATTGTGGAGGAATATTGAATTTTTCTTATTAAAATTATTGTCTATAAAACACTGACCTATTTAATATTCATTTTCTTCTGTGTAAATGTTAAATTGGGGAAAATGTTTACTGTAGACACAATTTGCAACATTCTATACACTTGTTTAGTATAAAATATATCTTAGCTATAAATGTATAGTATAAATACTGCTGAATAATTAAAAAAAATTAGGTAATTCAAGGGTGTGGTATGTGTGTGTATTTGGATTTTGATCAAAATCCAAAATATGTATGTATATAAACACAAATACATATATATATGTATAATTCTTTCAGTATTATTTTTTTTTAAAAAAATGATATAATTTATTTGAACTTACAAATTATATATTTAATGATATTTACTTTTGCAAGGATTAGTTTGAAGTTAAGTTTGGGACTTATTTCAATGTTTTACTATTACCCAAAAAATACTAAAAAAAATATCCACCTTGTCTAAACCTAAAAAAACCCCTCAAATCATGCCAATAACAAATTACTGACTTAAAAATCTAAATTGTGTATAAAAGTGATATTAAAGTTGGTATTTTTCTGACAAAAAAGAATGAAATATATAAAGTGCAATAATTTTTAATGTAATAATTTAAATATAAGTTAAATATTTTTCTTATAATTTAAACCATGATATAATGGCTATTTAGATATTAGACATAATTAGATCATAGCAATTTTCCATTTAGCTTTCTAAAATACATTAATTACCATATTTTTATAAAAATAAATTCTTAAGGAATTAATCTGGGAAAGCAAACTGTTCTAAAATTAGTAACACAAATTGAAAAGAACAAAATAATTTTGGATTTTTATCAAAATCTCTGAAAATGCTTCTGAAGAAGGAGTATGGTAAATGTGTAATTTTGATGTTTTTGAAATTATACATAATCCATTTTTTTTTCAAGTTTCCTCATAGTAATGATTATAAAGTAATCACAAGTGTTCAATTACTAAGTCTTTCATTATTACATATCACAAGTATTCTAAAGTGACAAGACTATGCAAGTAGTCCAGATTATAGAAGAGAAGCATCTTTTTCATAAGATGGCAACAGACGAAGTATAAGGTGGAATCCTGTATACAATTATTTTAGAATCTTCCACTGAACTCAATATTATATGTTTACTCAGAAAGAAAGGTGTGTTACACATTTAATTGTTCAATTTTTTTGATACTGTTTGGGCAATTGAAAGTGGATCTTTTGTTTTCTAAGACATTGTGATAACAAAAATACTGGTATGACTAATACAGTACATGCATTGCAAAATTTATTCTAGCTTCAGTTATACTTTGAACTGGAATATAAAAGATTTGTGAAATGAAATAATTTTGAAATCTGAAGTAGAGAAATGACTTAATACTAAGATTTGTTTTTCTGGTTTTGTTTTCCTTCAAAACAGGAAGGGGATGATTATGAAGTCATTCCCAACAGCAGTTTCTATGTTTCCAGAACAGCCTATAAAGATAATTCTTCAATATACCATATCAGTGGGAAGAAAGCAACTTTTAAAGATGTTGGGCTTTTGCTCCGAAGTCATGGTATTGACCTAGACCATAATAGGTTTCTGATTTTACAGGTACTCTCTAAAATAATTTATTACTTCATATAACTCGATATATTTTATTAGGGATTATGGCAGTTTTGTTCTGGAAGCCTCAGAGTACTATAGCAGCACATCATGATTTGTGTTTCATAATAAATATCCAAGTCATTATTTGCTGCTTTAGAATTTTAAGGAAGAAAACCAATTGAAAAAGTTTCTGATATTAGATTGATTTCATGTGTTAAATAGGCACCTGGGTAGAATAATTGTTATACTTGTTCCGCTGTAGCAGCACGTAAATATTGGTGTAGTAAAGATAACGCCAATATTATTGTGCTGCTTAAGTGTGACAGGGATTAACCAACATTTTTGTGTACTATTAAATGTCATGACAATGTCTATAATTTTTAGTACAGAATTTATTACAAATGAATGAAATACGTTTTACTATTCTTTGTGCCTTTTTTTGTATTAGTAGATTAGAAATACAAAATTTTCATTCCATACTGTAATCTTACACAAATAGTTAATCCTGTTTTTGGACAGAAGAGTGTAAGGCTTAAAATATTAATTGAGGACACAGGATTTAATGGCAATTGTAAACAGTCATATTGCTTAAATTTTCTTTCTTAGAAAAAAGTTAATGTAACTTGATATTTACTAATTTCTACTTTCTGTTTCATGACGATGGCTAAATCCCTGCAGTAATCACCCAGGAATGAATTGTGTCAAACCTGTTTTTTTCTACATTATAAATTTTAAAGTAATAAGCAGGGATTAAATTAACTGAATAAATAATGACAAAGAGCATTTCCTTAAAACTACAGATGGTATTTTATTAAAAGCTTATGGAATAATTTTAAAATAACTAAAATTCTATTTAGAAGATTTTAAGTTTTTTATACAGAAGCAAATTGAGAAATATTGTAAAGTTTACAGTACAGAGAAACTATGAGTTTCAAATGCTCAAGTCAAGTCTGTCCCTGTACTCAGAACTTTGAACAGTTCTAACATTAGGAGTTAGTAAGGCTTACTAAAAAGTCTTTGTCCATGTACAGAGGCACTTTTATGTCGTAGGTGACCCAGGTGATGCCCTATTTGTTTTATAGCTACTTTAAGTTATATTACTTAGTTGTACAATACCATCCCTTAATTCTTAAGGAATAGGATCATGCAGGTGTGCATACAATATTTGGTTTAAGTTTTCCTTTTTTACTAATACCTTTTTATCAAATGCAAGCATAGCATCTAAATTGGATTCTAAATCTAATAAATGGTAAATCACTGAATTTATTGTTAAGAGCAATTATATCGATAGTTGGGTATAGTTTACTCAGGCTTACTCATTCAGATAAATAAACACACAATTCTCTACAATTTTACTTTACAAAATATGTTTTGTAATATGTGCAATATATTGCTAAATAGCAGATATAGCACATATTATGAGTTAATAATAGCTGGTTTCTAATTTATTCTGAAATATATTTAGAGGATTAATTTTGAAAGAAGATATTGTATTCTTGATTGAGCACATAAAATTTTGCCTATGCGATATAAAAATTGTAAAGCACAATTTTAAAAATGAAGTAACTTCAAGTTAAGTTGTATGCAGCTTTTATATGAATGCAATGTGTGGAGTTGGATTAAAGCCAACCTTTGTGACTCTTGATAATAGGAACAATTTCTAATAAGCAATATCCTTGGAAGAAATTATTTTGGATGCTTATGCATGATTTGAAAGTCAAACAATATAATTTATAGTTTTAGATTTTAAAGTATTTTAGCAACCTTTGAGCATCTGGGGCTCTAAGCCTGAATTTGGTTGATTCTCTGAAACACTGTATCCTAATCAGAGAACACTTAAATGCCGGTGGTTTTATTTTAAATCAAAGATTTAAGATTATAGTCCTCTTGCAGTATTTGGGATTATTTTTAATAGAAAATGGGCTAACATTGATGAAAATGAAAAAAAGAATAGAAATAGCATGAAGGACTACTGTATAAACCACTAAGGAAAATGGAGAAAAATGTAAGAAGTTTCTATTTGTAGTTGTGCTATATAAGAAATATGCATTTAAAATGATTTGTTATAAAAGTTGGCATTGTATATTTACACAGTTTCTGCATACTTTTTCTTTGATAAATCCATATTTTTAGAATATGACAGGGATAAGTTGCTTGTTACACCTTTATTACAATCATGTTGTGAGTTTAATATTGTAATTTAGAGTGTCCTCAGAACGTGCTTCAAGTTTTGGGAGATGCAGAGGAGATTGGAATAATAGTGAGAAATGCAGTGAAGTACCATGTAATATTTTTGCTTAGGGATTGGCCTAAGGAGTTTCTGAAATAGAATTATCAACTGCTTAAGTCCTCCTGGCTGATAAGGGATGTCAGGAACTGCTTTGGTTGACTAATTGCACTGTAATAAATCAAGCATGGCAATTTAAAATCACATTCTAAGGTAGGATACATAACATTTATAGAAAGCCATGTTGGTCGGTTTGCTGGATTGTCTAGGTGAACCATAGGATGTATTTTGGAGCTGGAATTGATTATGATTTGGTGGCCTTTGGCTAATAGATCATAACAGGTTTGGGCTAGAATCCAAAATATCCCATACATAAAAGGAAAAGGTTTCCCTGAGGGAAGGATGTCCAGAAATTTATTTAGGTTGCAATTTACATTGTTGACTATCCACTTAATGGTGACTGAAGAACAACAAGAGAAGGCCAAAAAATTATCTAATATCTAAAACCTCTTGGATCCCAACCAAAATGTACTATAGTAAATATGCCTGATTAGAAATAAGGTTTTTTCCAGTTATTCTTCCCTTTTGCTGACCAACAGGACTTGGCACTGTGCTATCTACCTAGTACTAAGTCATATGATTTATGGAAAGAATGATGATTCAATTTTAAGTTAATTAATTGGAGGATTTGAATTAATACTTTTTGCTAAAGTTACTATAGATTTTGTTTTGCTTCTTAATGAAATTTAATGTTACATGTACAAGATTACATTAAGTTTAATGCAAGCCAGACTAATACTATATTTTAAATATTTTATAAAACCTTTAAAAGTCTAGAAAAACTTCCAATAAGTTTAGTTGGCAGGTTTCAGTGTTCCTGTTCTGCTAAATAATTTACAAATGTCATAAATATAATATGTTAAAGTGTTGCTTTTGGGGGGAGAAAGCTATTTTGGTAAAAAAAACACACTTTAAAATGGTATTTACTAAATGGGGAAGTAAGATTATATTATATTGTATAATAATATATTGTATGTTCAAGCCAAATTAAGCATGTGGTTTCTCAGTTAAAACCAACCAGAACATAGATAATTTATTGAAATTGGTGGTCCCTCAATGCAAAACATTTGACTGGATTGTGTTCAGGGCATTTTGATAATTCCTGTTGTCCAATGTATATGTTCAGTACAAAACTTTTATTAACTATTTATATTTGCAAAGATGTATTTAAGCCATAATTATATAATACTACTTCAGAGTGTATGTTAGTGAATTCATCTGGACCTAGTTAAAAGACATTACATAGAATCATATAATTAACTATCAGAAGGGGCCTTTCAGATAATCTATTCCAACCCCCTGCAAGTAGCCTTGTAACAGCATTCCTATTTAAAACCCTCCAACATAAGAACATCTATTACCTCCTGAGGCATTCTGTTCTGTTTTTGAATAGCTTTTAGGTTTTTTTTTCTTGATGTCCAATCTAAATGTACCTTTTTGTAATTTAAATTCATTATTTTTTATCCTATCTTCTGGAAAACTGAGCATTTCTGCCCTGGCTTCTACATGGTAGCCCTTCAGATTGGAAGAGACAGATATGTGGATATGTTTCTCTATGGTCTTGTTTTTTTCAAGATTAATTTACTAAGTTTTGCTATCCAGGCTCTTTATCATCTTGGTTCCTGTGTTTTTCCTAAACTGCAGTTCCAGAACTGGATGCATAACTCTATCTGTATTTTTTTAATTCAACATTTTTATATTCACCACTTCTAAATAAGATGTAATGTGATGAAATGTAGTGTTCCACAGTAAAATTATTTTTCAAAAACACTATTCTGAAGGATGTGGTATAGCTTTATTAAGTCAGTTACACAGAGCCCACCTGTTAAATGAAAGCTTTTTGCTACTTAACTTTTGTTTCCAGATGTATATCTCTGCAGGCTTCTTAATTCTTAAAATATGGGTATATGCAATATATCTACAGTGGAATATTAAGGGTATACATAAAATAGGTTTTATTTTAAATCTAAAACGAACTTTGAGCATTCTCCCACTACAGTATATTCTGAATAGTTTGTGTACCAGGCTGCCTGTTTCCTATCTTCTCACTGCCTTCTTCCCTGCTCATCTCTGTTAGTGCCACCAAATTCCTGCAAAGATTCAAGCAGTAGGAATATTAATGAGAGCACAAGTATCCTGGTCCATTTGCCCCTGATCTTTCTAATCTCCTTCTCACTTCTACTGCTACTGATTGCTCAGCTTTTTTCCTGTTTTTCTTCCCTCAACAATTTCTGCTTGGAAAAACTGTTCCATTTCAAAAAGAAAATAATCCAGTTTCAATTCGTATACAAAGAAAACATTGAAAATGCTAGTTTTGGTATGGACCATCCAATATACACTCACATGCTGCTCATATGCAGCTTTTTCTAACCATGAGCAATAAAGGAAATTTAGGAATCCATTATTTCTAATAATTACCTGCAAAGATTGCAAGTCATGCTGAAGTTTAAACATGACCAAGTAGAGATAAATTGCTCACACTTTCATTAAAATTGATAAGCACATTGTTACTTTTTCCCCACAGAGTAAAATTACTTAAAAATGCAGGTTGTCATTTTGTTTTTTTTATAATCCGATTATAAATAAAAAATAAATATTCCTATAAAAAGAATAAGAAATAATATTTTGTCAAGTTGTGTAAATGTTTTGATAATTGTTTTTCTTAAAAATCTGAATATACTGTTTTAAAACATTTAAAACAATACCAATTACTGTTTCTGTAAAATTAACATTTTTGCTTCAAACTAAAGTACAGAATCTATAGATTTAAATAGACACAAAAAGTTTACTGAATGAGAACTGTACTACTGTCAGAATTTTCTCATCTCCAATATGTATATTCAACTATATTTAGAACTTTTTAAAAAATTATTTGGGAACTCATCATACTTCCCTCCATGTGATAAAAGTAAAATTTTCCTCTGTGTATGTGTGTGTGTATGTATGTCAGAAACAGGACTGTACAAATCTTAAAATAACTATGAAAATTCTTTTTGAGTATCTGCAGTTTATATATTAGAATCTTAAGATCCAAACATTTAAAAGAAAAAAATTCTAAGAATTTCATCATCCATTTTCTTCTAGTGCAAATAAGATATGAAGAATGTTGGCCTGAATCATTTAAATTAAGCTTACCTGAATGTGTGTGTGTATTTGTTTTTTGTTGCCAATTATCAACTGGGGAAGTGAGATATTTTATGGTTTAGGATATATTAACACCTCCCCAGTATATATATATATATTATCATCCTGGGAAGAAATGTTATTCCAAATGTGCTTGTGGGTCTTTAAGGAACATATCTGCAAATTCTTAGGTTGCTATCCTCAGTTGTATACACAGACACCTGCCAGTAGTCCTATACAACAGTGATTGTACTACAAGGTTATTTCTCAGATCTGTACTTTTATAGATGCATACATCTAAGGAAGAATTACTTAAATTGAAAAGAATTATTTGTTATAGTTATATTAACAAAGAATTATTTGTTATTTGTTACATTATTTTTTAATAATCTTTACTAGTTGAAAAATAGTCCATTCTGTTATTATGAAAACTAGGGTGTAACCCAGATAAATATTATATATCAGGAATAATTATTGAAGGCAAGAAACTGTAAATATCACCTTGTAAAAGTAATTATCAAGTCAGGTTGTGTTTCATCCTGACTTAAAACCAAAATTCCAACCCTAATTGTGGTCCTAAATCAAGGACTACTTGAATGATGGGTGCACAGGTAGATACTTCTATTGAATGTACATATTAAACCAAAATGGTCTACTAAGATACTATAATTTAAATACCAAAATTTCTTAAAATTGGTTTATTCATTCTGTAATTTTGATTTTAATGGAGTTACAGTAGAAAGATATAATTTCTGAACAATATAATTTGCAGACGGATGGATCAATTATATTTAAAGATAGAACAATCTTTACAGAAGGTACAATCCTCAAATGAAATTAATATGTACTTCATTGCTGGCCCGATTGTGGTCACCAGTATAATTGTATCATAACTTGCCTTCAGCAACAGCTAACTACTAATTTTTAATTAAAAATATGTAGTCTGAGCCTTTTAAAACTATTGTCTACGCTGCTGCAAGAGAATTTGTGGGGCAGCCCTTGATAATTGCTTGCAAACTGCAGGTGGCACTTCTCCCTTTACTGAAATACCTATGCTAGTGCTCTTTGGGTTCAATTTAAGTCTTTTGTTTTAGTCTGCCTTGTAGTACCAGGTCTTCAGTGGAGCTTCTTTTGCAGGTGCTGTCATATGCTTAACATTGTTAGACAACAAACTAGATAGATTTGAGGCTTGAAATGCACATGCAGACAAACCAACTGAGAATCCTTGATAGAAATGTGTAAGAAACTTGGGAAAGCACATGACTTGAAAAAAAAAAGATATTGCATAATGTTTTGTGCAAACATAAGTACTAACATCCTGTTATGTGTCTTTTTAGTTAAGATTCCTTTGTGCAGGTATTTTTTGTTAGTTATATTTGCAATTTTGGTTAAAGCTCTTATAGAGTCTCTTAATTTAATACCCTGTAGGGAGAAGTTGAACAAATAGCAATGATGAAACCAAAAGGGCAGAATGAGCATGATGAAGGCATGCTTGAATATTTAGAAGATATAATAGGATCAGGACGATTGAAAGAGCCTATTCAAACATTATGTCGAAGAGTGGAGATATTAAATGAACAAAGAGGTGAGAAGGTGAGGCTATAAATTAATAGATCATTCTAGAGTTAGTTTTAATTTTAAATTATAAATCTAAAACTATTGTGTTTGTCATATACTGCTGCTTTTTTCTGAGTTGCAACAATCTGAATGCTAAACAAGTGACGTATCTGGAATGTTCGTGCTTTCATTATTATTATTTATTTATTGGGTTCATGACTGCAGTCTTAAACCAAAACAAGGTGATTCAAATATGAGAATATAAAACAATTAAATAATTTTAATTTTTAATTAAATTAAAAAAGGTACAAGGAGGATCATTGAAGCAATCAAACTAAAACAATTAGTAATTAAACAGAAAATTTAAATACTATCACTATTCTTGCTTCCATGTGAAATTACTGCATACAAACTCAAACAAAACTGATTTTTATATAGTGAATTTGTGAAAACTTATTATGTAGGTGTAGGTATTGCAAAATAGTTTAAATCTGTATGTTCTCTCTAGTTAAACAGAGTTAAAATGGTGGAAAAGGAAAAAGATGCCTTGGAAGGAGAACGGAATAAAGCAGTTGAATTTCTTTCTTTGGAAAACAAAATGTTTAAAGAAAAAAATAAAATCTGTCAATACTACATGTAAGTAAGCATCATTTTGGAAAAAATAGAATGGGATGGATCAAATGTGCATATATGGGCATCATATCTACTCAAATATGTGTTGTGTTTATATCTATGGAAATACCGTATATACTCGAGTATAAGCCGACCCGAATATAAGCCGAGGTACCTAACTTCACCTGG
>JANHGC010001326.1:144280-156503 GCA_027560395.1 Boaedon fuliginosus | reverse complement strand
GGATAGGGGAGTTTCCTCTATCCTGGTACTTCTTGACCTCTCAGTGGCTTTTGATACCATCGACCATGGTATCCTTCTGGGACGACTTAGGGGATTGGGAGCGGGGGGGCACCGTGTTGCAGTGGTTCTCCTCCTACCACTCGGGCTATACCCAGTTGGTGTTGGGGGGGGACAGAGATCGAACCCAAGATCCCTGCTTTGTGGGGATCCTCAGGGATCGATTCTCTCCCCTCTCTTATTCAACATATACATGAAACTGCTGGGTGAGATCATCTGACGACATGGGGTTGGGTTCCATCAGTACGCTGATGATACCCAGTTGTACATCTCTGCCCCTGATCGAGTTAGTGATGCCACTGAATTTATGTCCCGGTGCCTGGAGGATGTAAAGGTCTAGATGGGGACCAATAGGTTCAGACTCAACCCTGACAAGACCGAGTGGTTGTGGGTACTGCCCCCCGTGGTCCAGTTGAGTATCCATCTCTAATGCTAGGGGGAGACAAATTACTCCCTGCAGAACGGGTGCGCAACCTGGGGGTACTCTTGGATCCGCAGCTACAATTAGACCATCTTTCAGCTGTGGCCAAGGGTGCCTACATGCAGGTTCGCCTGCTGCACCAGTTGCGCCCTTTCCTGGACCAAGAGGCTCTTCTCATGGTCACTCATGCCCTTGTCACCTCACAGTTGGACTACTGTAATGTGCTCTACATGGGGCTCCCCATGAAGAACACTCGGAGACTTCAACTGGTACAGAATGCAGCCACGCGAGTGATTGAGGGTGTACCTCGGTACATCCATATAACACCGATCCTCTGCAAGCTGCATTGCTTCCAGTGGTCTTCCGGTGCAATTCAAGGTGCTAGTAACAACTTTTAAAGCCCTACACGGCTTAGGAGCGGGATACCTTCGAGACCGCCTTCTGCTACCTTATGCCTCCTAGCGCCCAGTTATGTCCCACTTCAGTAGTCAGCACTTTCCCATGACATACAGTACAGTAAGATACATTCTACCATCTTGCCATATCGTGGCTCATTTTGCTTGAATCAAAGGCAGGATTGGGTGTCAAGCTAGTCCAAGCTTTACTTGCTTTTTTGTGGGGAGCAGCTTCTTCTACATTGCACATTGGACTGACTGCAATCTTATAAGGTTCTTTGAGCTTAATTGTGATCCTCATTTTTTCAAATACACAGCATGGTGTAAAATGTGAACTATGTAGTCAATGTTGTCAAGCTGCTTCCCTAAATGCCCTAAGCATTTCATTAAAGTGATTATGAAATTACCCCCATCTTATTGCTTTTGTGAAAAGATCAGAACACATGCCTTTGTCAGCAGGCCTGGGGATCCTGATTGGAGATGGAACCAAGTTATTGGTTTGATTATGTTGCTGCTGCCATGTAGTGGTGGAGAGTTGTTTTTATGTTGTAGATTTTTATTGTAACCCACTTGGAGTCTCCTTTGAGTTGAGAGGCCATATACATTTGTTAAATAAAATCAGGATTTGGCTGCCTATGTAAATCATAGCCCTTACACACCATTTACTGGATGGAAAAGTCTATCAAATAAGTATCTCCTCTATAGTTAGGGAAAGGCATCCTGAATCAGATGGTGGAAACCAAAATTCTCCAAATGTTGCACCATGTTGGTCAGCTTCAGAAAAAATTACCTATGATTTGTCATTAGTTAAGCTTCTACTGACTTGCAATTGATGAAGTTCTGCAGACAGCTAAAATAATGTGTTTTTATGTGGGATTTTTAAACTTGTCATTCTTTGCAATAAATATAAACATAAGAGCCTTATGTTTTGGAGTAATTAGACACAGCTTTTCCTCTTGATCTTTAGTTGCTTAGTTCTTTGGTAAGGTGAACAAACTGAGCCAATCAGGATTCTCATTTCTTATGTTGGGAGATACTCATCCCACAGTGCTCCATTTTGTTAACTGGACTATCATTACCATTGTCCCCTAGGTCCCCTGGTCATGATTTGATGGGCAGAGAAGGAAAAAGTATTTTAAAGACAACTCCTGAAGAAAGCATCTGTTTTTATTTAATTTTATTTATTTTTATTTTCTATCTTAATAGAATGATATTTGGCAAAAATTGTTATTGAAAGTTGGAACACACAGATATATTGATTTCTATAGTAAGAAAAATCTAAGTTTTTTTCCTGCCCCTCTCTTCAGGATAAAGAAAAAGAACTAATGGAATTCAGCAAAACCGTTAATGAAGCACGTTCAAATTTCGACATGGCCAAGTCAGAACTTGATCTGTATCTTAGTCGTCATAATACTGCAGTATCTCAGCTAAAAGCAACAGAAGATGCTCTTCAGACTGCTTCAGGAACACTTAAAGAAAGATTAACTTCTATCAAAGAATTGGAATCAAAATTACCTCAAACAGAGAATGAGCTAAAGGAGGTCAGATTTTATTAAAACATCTTTATACTTTTGAAATATTTAACCTCATTTGTGGTGTCCTAAAACTTGGGTGGGTAATTTTTTGATATCAAGTACTGTGCTTTAAAAATAAATACTTTAAAACAAACAAATGCTGTCTTTTAACATTTAGGAATGTAGTCATTGGTGTGATCTTGTGGGAGTGGAAAGGATCAAACCTGGGGCCATTTTTGGGTCACAGGTTATTGCAAATTTTGCAACTAGACAACTGAAGGCTGTACATTTCACTCACAGTGTTTACTCCCATGTGTCCATCATGATTCATTTTTGCCGCCTTAATGACACAGTTTCTGATGTTGGAAAGATTTAGTCTCAAAAATGATGAGAGGGTTTTTTTATTAAAATTTTGATTTTAGCTCCTTCATTCTCAAGGGGAAATCTGACAAAGTGTGGAATGTTTGAGATACTATCCCAGGGTGCATAGGATATCAACTCTATTCTTCATAAAGAATAAAAGTGAAATTGGCTCTGAAGCTCAACTACATCTAATAAACTGAATTCAGATGTACTCTAAACAAACATTTGAAGTGTTGCCGCCTCGAGTTCCCCTTTTGGGTGAAGAGAGGCGGGATACAAATCGAATAAATAAATAAAATAAATAGTGTGTTAGTTTCTTTTGCTGACTCGCTTAGGAACAGGTTTATATTAGCCTTTATATTAAAGGTTAAAAAAAAATATACCTCACCATACATACCTGATTGTGAATCTTGACCCAGGTATCACAGCAATAACGTTTCACCAATAACAATTGAGACCATTCTTTGGGGGGAAGCGTTGGCCAATGTTTTATACTTCTTTATTTGATGACTTAACTTGGCATCAACTGCATTTTTGTGTCTGAGCATGTCAGTTGTTAACAACGTAAATCCTAATGCAAAGACACCCTTTCTTAATACCCAAATTGAGTGATGCAAATAGCAATGACAATTGTAATTCCATCTGTAGTGGATGGAATGCTGGTAAATTCCATTTGTGGATTCAAATAACTACATGTGGATTTTATAAGTACTGACCAAAACTGTAGAATAAGTTTCAGATGGCATTATAGCCATGTCATCTCATCGCCCCAGAACCCGTCCAGAAGGAAAACTAGCTGTCCTGCAGCCCATAGATTTGTAATACAAAATCTTCAGTGTGTGTTTTGTAGCTCTAGGAGCCTTTCCAGAATGGCTGGAAATTTAGGATGGAGGGATTTAAGGATCAAAATGGGGCTGCTAATTTTGCAGGAACTTAAGGGCCATTTCATTCCTTAAAATGTATTGATTCTTCCCTCCCCCTGAAATGGTCCTGACCACAACTGTTTTTGAAATGCTATCCTTAACATAGCACACAAAACCTAGTGTGTATGGATGAGGATGCACATAGGACTTCTGACGGTTCTGGGGTTCTTCTGACGGTTCTTTTTTCCATGGTGGACAAAGACATTTCCTTCTATTCTTGCACAAAATATGGTTACAACAGTGGATATTTTCCTTCTTTTACCCACTGTTCCTTTTTGTGAGTTTCTTTTCCCCACTTTTCTATACAGTAATGCTCTTAACCTAAATTCATTATCCCAAAACGTGGTATGGACTTTTCCTCTCATAGAAAGGTGGATTAAATATTGACCTTGCTGATGTTGGTTATCCTGTTTTCATGTAAAAGAAGGATCTTTATGTAATTTTTGGGTTCTAATTTGTAGTTTTACAGTTATGAACGTAATCTAAATATGTTGCAATAAATTCATCAATCCATTAAGATAATTGTAAAACTGCTCCAGTTCAAAATTTCTAGAGTATTACTATAAATACATTAAGAAAGTGTAAACTAAATTAAAATATAAGGGAAAAAACCACTCAGAGTCTTTTTTTCCCCGGGAAGCCTATCCTTGCAGTAGGGAGCCTACAGTTTGGTTGTATTATATGTAACATTTTCCCTCGCATAGTTTTGTTTTATCTGTTGTTACTATTTAAATGGATTTGCAAAATGTTTTAATTCCTGGGGGCAGGGGGGATATACACTGTCCAATCACTTTTGATGATATGGGCAGATGTATATTTGATTTATAAATTTATATATTATAAATTTGGAAGATTTATTTGACTAAATAAATAAGAGGAACAGCACAAAAAATGATTTTATTAATGTGTGTCATTTGTTTCAAATGTGTCTCAACTGTGTCATTGTTTCAAAGTTCAGATATATTATTAGGTATTACTTGATATGTCCTTTACCCAACTTATTTGTAGATTTGTAAATGAGAAGTTATGAGTATATCTGTAGCAGTTCATGATGATACTAAAATGATATGGGTACAGTAATGTCATAACACAAATACTACCTTATATACTGCCATATTGATGCCCAAGGCAAATATATGTTATGGCATTTGTGTGATGTGACGTGTATCATTTGCCTCCCCCTTGTGGAGATTTATACCTTACATTTCTTATTCAAGAAGCTGTACAATTAGTTTCTAGTAGAATGCCCACTTTTTAAAGTAGTTGTAAGTACAATCGTTAGGTGGATTGGTTGTATAAGTGAGTTTTATTATAAAAAATATTTTCTGGTACTGTCTAATATAAATGTTTCCACTCATGTAACTCCTAATGTTAACTTTGTTATGCTACTTGTATTAAAAAACCTATTGATTTGTTTGTATTAAGAAAGAAAATGAATTGGATAAACTTACAAAGGAGGAGGCGGACATGAAATATTACATTGGAGATCTACGTCAGAAAGTTGAAGAAGCAAAAAGTTCATTGGCGATAAATAAAAGCAGAGGAAAAGTTCTTGAAGCCTTAATTCAGCAGAAAAAATCTGGGAATATTTCTGGAATATATGGAAGACTTGTAAGTTTGTTGTTATTATTTTGTAATTTTCCCCTCCTTTTTTGAACTGTATTTTAGAGAACTGTATTCATTAAGAAAATATGTCAGCAGGGAATGGCTGGTCTTGATGAAGCTTAATTTGTGCTCATTGCCAGGAAATTAAAGTATCTTCTTGCTTAGGTATTACTGTCCTTATTAGTGACATATACCAGCCTAAAGTGTCATTAAAATGTAAAATGGATTTCACTAATGGATATTGATTTAGGGAAAATGAAAATCTAAAAAGAACTAGAAAAAGCTAGAAAACGTAAAAGATGTGTTTGTTAAACCTAAAAGTATACTGTATATACAAACCTTATTAGTAAATTCTTCAAAAGGTAAGTCCAGTTTCCAAGCATTTTCTACAGAACAAATAAACCAAAACTCAACATTGGATTTCATTTTTAAGCATTTACTAGATACCCAATTCTCTAGTCATATACCTCAAAGATTTTCGCTGATAATGCTATGTAAATTAGTATTGTACTATCTTGATTTTATTAAGAGTTTTGAAAACATTTAAACTGTAATTTTCACGAAAGAGTCTTATGAAGGTATTCTGTGACTTAATCCATTTTTGATATCTCATAAAAACTCAGTTGTAAATCATATTACTGTACTTGGCAGCAACATTACCCTGTGTCTTTATTTCAAATCAGGCTGCATATGTCTACATTCTTATACACACACCCTTGCATGTACACAAAGTGATGTGTTCCTTCAATACTGAAAAGGATTCAAATGTTGACTCAAACATCTTTAAGCTTCAGAGGATTTTGTTCATATCTGCTGCAGAATTAATTGTAGATAAGATAAAGTTTTCCTTGAGTTGAGTTCTATTACTAGTGTTATATGAAATCTCAGTGTTTTCCAGAGAGCAATAGAGAAGGGCTTTGCTATTACCATCTTCTGGATTTATTATATATTTTAACTTCTCATTCTAACTTACGGTCTTGATTTTTCCTGGCAGTCTCTCATCCAAGTACTAAGTCCAATCCTGCAGGATCCAGGGACCAGAGGTTTAGTCTTCCAAGTTTTCAGATTCTCCTGGAGCCTATCCTCAGAGAATTTGTATACCTTTTGGTCGGAGTGCATTCCAGCACAAGTCCAAAAGCTCAGAAGACTAAATCTCTGGTCCAGGTGACTGACCCAGATTGGATCCTGCAACATTATCCTGGAATATGTATATTTGCCTTCAAGAGGCTCCAGGGTGGGGTGAATATTACCCACCTCCCCACTTTCCCACCCTCCTTTTTAAAATCAGAAGGCTGCCTGTTAATCATCTAGAAACGGACTTAAAATGCCTCTTTTAGAACTGGAACTGGCTATCACTCTCTCTTGTCAACTATGAATTGTGTGGACACCTTTGACAGACCTTTAGACCTTCAGATTTGTTCAGTTTTAAATTTTTAACTTTTATAATTCGTGTTTTTAACTTTTGCTATTAATTAATGCAGTGTTGGGCGGGGGGGTGACAATGTGTGGGTACAATTTGCAATTTTATATGGTATTTAATTATTTTTTAAAAAATTGATTGATTGGGTGTGTGAGTGTTGTGGGTTGGAGGGAAGAGTTCCTCCCACTAATAGGATATGACGGGAGAGGATAGAACGAAATGGATAGTCCCCCCAGGGGGCGAGGGTCGGCCAATTTCAGTGGTGACTGGGAGAGGCAGATATGGCGGGAGCCGAGAGGTAAGCCGTCATCGGGGAACGCGTACTTGCCAGTTGCTGGCAGTACCGTGTTCCGACCCCTCGGGCTCATTAAGGAGTTTAGAACAAAGAATTTCTCTTAATGAAAATGAAGTTTGTGTTTTATTGAAAGATGTGGTATTTGTATGCTAATAAATATGCTTAGTATCAGATGTTAGTAACTTCTGTTTCTTTCCTGGATATTAAATACTTCGGTATTTTGCAACAGGGTGACTTGGGAGCTATAGATGAAAAATATGATGTTGCAATATCATCATCATGCGGAGCGTTAGATCACATAGTTGTTGATACTATTGATACAGCTCAAAAATGTGTTAATTTCTTAAAGAAGCAAAACGTTGGAGTAGCAACATTTATAGCTCTTGATAAGGTTTGTATGGTTTTAATTTGTTCTAATTTTCTTGTAATTGGTGGGTTTTTTAATTTGGAAAAATTATTTTATATTATAGCTATAGTCAGTAAATGTTTTCCAATGATTGATACTTAAAATAAAATTGGAACTATAATTTTAGTATAATTTTTATTTATCTTGATGCAGGAATTTTCTTGCCTTTAAACCAATAATTAACACCGGTACTTTCATTTATGTATCCATTAAAAGTAGCTACTTTTTGAACAATTTTATGTGATCCTTTAATAGAGCCTCCCATATACTTTAGCAGCTGGTCAGAATATTATTTTTTTAAAATAAGCAGATCTGAACGATGCAAGCTTTTGTTACTATCACTGTTTTAATAAAACCAGCTTTAGATCTAGATCAACCATAGCTAGTCTTCGACTTACAACTGCAACTGGGACTGGAATTTCAGTCCTAAATAGTGGCAATATTAAGTCAAGGCACTCCTGTGAATGGATCTGATTTTATGACCATTTTTATGGCAGTTATTAAGCAAATAAAGTGCTTGCAAATACGAATCTCACAGTTAAGCAAATTATATGATCATAATCCTAGATCTGTTCTCCCAAATGGTTGCTTTGGCCCAGAAAAAGCACTAACGCCGGAAATTGGCAAATTCATAAATTGCAATCATGTGACCTTGGAATACTGCAGCAGTTGTGAATGTGAGCGAGTTGACAATCATCTGAAATGCAGTCATGTGATTGCGGGTGTGGTGGTGCAAGGTTTTATGACAGCTGTAAGTGCTTCCCAAGACTGTAAATCAATCCAATGCCGTCATAACAGCGTTATTAAACAACCAGTTGGAAGTTCACTCATACCGGTAATGTTAGGTGTTCTCTGCTCATATCCTACCCATTAAAATGCCCAGCACCCAGAAAAGTGGGACAAAACCTATAACAAATGTTATTTTGCTAAGAAATTTTAATTTTAATGGTATGTTCTCTGGATACTGGGGCATTGCAGATTGCCCATTCTTGTTGAAAATACATATTAAGATTAAATTGAAGAAAGGACTAAAAATGTTTTGTAGTATAATTAAGATGCTAATAAAATCCATATAACTGAAGCTGTAGATGTGTATATGAAATGCTTATATAATTTTTAACATTATTAATCAACTGCTTTTGTGATGGTTTTCATTCTCCTCCAGATGGCAGTATGGGAGAAAAGCATGGGCAAAATTCAGACTCCTGAAAATATTCCTCGTCTATTTGACATGGTGAAAGTGAAAGATGAGAAGGTTCGCCAAGCCTTTTATTTTGCATTGCGTGATACTCTGGTAGCCAATAGCTTGGATCAGGCCACCAGAGTAGCATTTGGAAAAGGCAATAGATGGAGAGTCATAACGTTGCAAGGACAACTTATAGAACAATCAGGTACTTTTAAAAATACAGTAAAACACAAAGAAAGAAATGGAATGTATATATAAGGCTAGCATTTCTAATTTGTTCTTAATATTTCCATAGGAACAATGACTGGTGGTGGAGGAAGAGTAATGAAGGGTAGAATGGGATCCTCTGTTATAGTTGAAACATCCGAAGAAGAGGTTAGTAGACTGCATAGATGCTAAATACATATTTATCTGTATGACCTTTCCTATTACAACAAATCTAAAAATGCCTTATAATCAAGAACTAAAATACCTGCTGAAGTTTTAAATAATAGAAATAATTAATTCAATTTAAAGTGTAAGGGAAGGAAAAGAAAACAGATGTACGCCTATAGCAATCATAAACAAAGCCCTGAAAAAATAACATTGAACATTGAAGTGAGTCACAAATTTTAGAAAGGGAAATATTCATGAATAAGATGATACTTACAAATAACTTCCAGAAAATACTTTGCTTAACTTACTTACATTTAACTTCTTTGTAACCTACATTTTATTTTTGCAGGTCCATGAAATGGAATCACAATTGCAAAAAAAATCTCAAAAAGCCATGCTATGTCAAGAACAGAAAGCACGACTGGAGGAAATAATAACGAAATTACATAAAAATATTAGAGAAATGAAAAACACTTTAGAAAAATACACTGTCAGTATAAAGGTAATAACCATGTTTTATGTTGCATAGCTGCAATCTTTTTTAGAAGAAAATAAACTTGGTGATCTTTTGAGATTTTGACACAGTCCTATTTAAAAATACCACTGAAAAAAGCACCTTTGAGACAACCATGACCTGGATAACTAAGAATCTCTACAGACTTTTAGTAGAAGACAGCTATCTTCAGATTAAGTCATAACGTGAAGGTTTACAGGTTTAAATTCTTCATTTGGGAATGAAGTCACCTAGGGTGTGTAGAAATTTAATAAATGATTATGTAAAATACATTAGAATTTCAGAGCAGGTTGTGGATTAGGAATTAGGAATTCATTTTAATAAAACACTGAAGCAAGTGGACCAAAGGGATATTTCCATTTATTGACAGAAGTTCCTATATTATAAAATCAGGTTCAAGAACAGTAGCTTGTGATGCGTCTGCTGGTCTGAAGTAAATTGAGAGTTGTCTTTCATGAGGATTATGCCGGATTAGTGGTATTTGTCCCTTTTTTCTGAATGATAATTGTACTGAGGAACTTGAATATTTTGTGTGAACTGCTAAATCATCTATTTTTCTTTTAGAGTTTGATGGATCAAGAAGCTCACTTAAAAGTTCAGCTTAAAGAACTAGAAGCAAATGTAATTGCTTCTGCTCCTGATAAAGTCAAGCAAACAAAAATGGAGAAAAAATGTAATAACTTCAAAGAAGGTAAATAATATTTTTTTGCGGGGTGTCTTTTTTATGTCTTGCAAAATTTTGTATTTTACTCTTGTTTTTTCCCCCCTACTCTATATAAATCCATTAAATGTTTTTGGCATTTTTTAAATCCTGGATTTGAATTGTGTCATTTGAAATCAGTTTATCTTGCATAGTGATTTTTTGTCGCCTTAAGTCATAACTAGAAGAGTTTTAATCTTTTCTATATCTCAAGGTCTATTTCTTTCTATAGTTTATTGCAATGGTTTCAAAATATATCGTTATTGCATCACAACAAGTAAAGCCTAAATATTTCAGTGAATCTTTTGTTATCTCACCGTAGAGTCTCCGTTTTCACATTTTTCCCTCAGAAGTTGCTGCTATTATGTTCATTGATTTTGTTTTCAGAAAACAAGCCAAAATATTTTATTACTTTTATCAGCTCTCATAATAGTATTTATTTTTAAGCTTTATAAGACTGCCCAACCCAAACAGTTTGGCTCTAAGCAGCATACAGTATAAACATTACAATATGTTTTTAAAAAAGAATAAACAAAACCATTTAACAATAAACAGACAACATATATATATAAAATGTAAAACTCTAAACAAGTATACAAGAGAAGAAATCTAGGGGAAGTCGGACGTGTACAAATACATATGCAGTATATAAAATTAAGCCTCCTTCCCCCTTTCCCCTCCCCTCCTCTGTCTATTTAATTTTCATTAAAAGCATTAAAATATTAATAATAAGAAAAATCCCCTTATATATTTCATCATTTTTTTAAAAAAATGATCCAACATTTATAAAAACATTAAAATATTGTTCAGCCTAGCTTAAATATATAATTATTTCATTTGTTCTAAAAAGGATCTTGTATCGTAGGAAAGGTAGGAGAAAAGGATAGAGCAAAAACAATTACTAAGCAAAATAAGGCACATGTATCTAATTAAGCAATGAGCAGAAAAAGAAAAAAAGAAAGGAAAAATATTCCCTCTTACAAATATAAATATCGTCATTCTACTCTTCGTCCCTCTTTTTTTTTCTTATGTAGTCCCCTCCCTTATGCTCCCCTTTTTCATCTTCTCTATCTGCCCCCTCAACCCTCCTTCTCTTCTTCTGGTCTATTCTCTTTCCCCCCCTGCTATCTTGAACTGTTTGTTTCTCTCCCAGTTTATAATCTTTAAAATCATTTTGTAGGTTAAAAATCCCATCTTTTATGCCATTTTTATTTACTAAATATTTCCGTATGCTTCCCCCCTTCCCCCCTTCTTTCGCAGCCATCTTCTTTTTCTTTGTCTCTCCTTCTCCTTCGTCTAAGCCGGATCTTTGTTTAATATCACATGGCTGGCGTCCATCTTTTATCTCCGAAAGTTCTCTTACGTTGACTCTCTCAGTCTCGCACACACCTCCATACTCCGGTTGTTGTTTTTCTTGCAGTCCAGTTTCTATTTCGTGAGTTTTCTTTTTCAGCATTGTTTCTCTCATGTCTTCTACATCTTTTCGTAAGTCCTGCGCCAAGTCCGTCAGCCATGCACCTATATTATTAAACCTGTCGTCGACTTTCTCCGCAATTTTTTTCAAGTCACTTCTAAGCTCACACAATTCCTCCGCCATAGCTGCGATAAGGGGTAAGGTAAGGTAAGGTTCTTCTCCACGGGCAGATACAGCGCTCCAGCCAGCCAACCCCCAAGGAGCAATATCGGGAGCGGGACTCCGTCTCACCAGGCTGTGTCTTTCAGTTCGCCTCCCAGTCCAATATACAGCCGGTATATTTTCCACGTCCCCGTTCTTTGCCTCAGTCAAAACAATTTTAAAAATATTAGAAAATCAAGTCTCTTATGCCTGGCTTGCTGTTCCGGATCTTCTTGCTTCTTCCTCCTGCACTTGCTTTTCCCGGGGGTTCTGGCTAAATAGTCGCCATTGCGACCGTCCCATCCGGCCCTATCAGGAGCAGCCAGAAGGAGGGGAGGGAATTGGCGTTTTCCCTCAACCCTTCCTCCCACGCTCCTTTACTACACCCACCCTCCAGGTGGGTTTTGACCCTTTTCAGGGTCTCAGGCCGGTGG
>JANHGC010001326.1:111736-127738 GCA_027560395.1 Boaedon fuliginosus | reverse complement strand
CCACAGGTAGCTGGTTCCAAAGGGCCGGTGCCGGTATTATTCTCTAAAGGTCAGCAATTGATATCCTATTACATAAAACTAAAATCAGGATGCAACATTTTTGGTATTGTTGAAAATCCTTATTTATCAAATTAAACTAGCACACTTGTATAGGATTTGTTCTTTAAAAATGGTAATGTATGCTTCTATTCCTTGCTAAGTATAAAGAAGTATTTTTTTTAGAAATGATCTGAAGTTGTGCAGATAACTTTGAATCATTTTGTATGCCTTCAAATAAGTAATATTTAAAGGTACTAGTAATGCTAACCATCTAAAAAAATAACATTCAGAAGAAAATCCACTTACCGAAGTTCGAGCCCAGCTTCTTTCCAAAGTAAATCCATTAAACGTAACATCTGAAGAGTTAACATGTCTTGTCGTAGATCTGTAACAAAAATCGATAGATAGGATATGTAAAATAATTGAAAAACGTACAATATATAGGTAGTCCTTCACTTACAACAGTTTGTTTAACGGCAATTCAAAGTTACGACTGCAGTGAAAAAAAGTGATTTATGACAGTTTTTCACTCTTACGACCGACGCAGCATCCCCATGGTCCCATGATTAAAATTCCTATTCACAGCTCATAAAATTCACGCTCATACTCAGCATTCCAGAGGTTTAAAGTCATTGCCCAAAAGATCACTGGTTGCCATCTCACCTCTTTGCAAGAGCTTTATAGTTCCACTGCCTTAAGAAAGTTCAAAGCATCCTTAAAGATCCATCTCATCCTAGGCACCCATTTTTTGAACTATTACTATCTGGCAGAAAGTACAGGGTAATAAAAACATGGGCAAATAGGCTGAAAAACAGCTTCTATCCCAGGTCAGTAACTATATTGAATTCTACTGTATAGTGAAATATTAACGCAATATCGGGTATTCAATTCAATTGTACAGAATGTGTTTGTGTTTTATTTTTATAGTTATAATGTACATTGAAGATGGCATTTAATTTTGTTGTACAAGGTGCAATGACAATAAACTAAGCTAACTAAACTAAATAGAAGACAAAGAATTGGAGAAGATCATAAAATATCAAGATCTGAAAATGGAACTTGAAAGATTAACATAAACCAGTTGTGGTGGTCTCAGTGGTTATTGAGACAATAGAGGCCATATCAGAAAATCTTGGATGGAAAATCTTGGATGACAAAATTTCTCTCTTTCAGTTACAAAATGACAAAATTTCTCTCTTTCAGTTACAAAAGGCTGCTTGGATCTGCACATATACTGATACATGATGTGAAATGTTCAGAACTGTAGATGCTTCCAAAATGGCACTTGATTCTGGGATGGCACAAGGCGGTACTTCAGCTGATTCTGTTTTGGAAAGGTGATTTCCAAAGATCACCTTTTGGAAAGCATATCCAGCTGATACTGTGCAGCCTTCCTATACAGTAGTTGCCATCCTTAGAAGCTGATGCCTTTTGGAACAGGCCACAATTCTTGTGATCTGTATATTATGGCTAATTCCAGAATGGCATGAAGTGGCTTTGTATAAGGCTATGCGGTGCATTGGCTGGACACTCTTTTGGAAAGGTGATCTTTGGAAGAGGTAATGAAGCAAGGCATGGTGGGAAAGAATCCAAGGATGTGGAATCCAGCTGGGCAGGAAGCAGGCCCAAGGCCTGTGGGAATCCAGTCGAATGAAAGAAGGCCCAAGGGACCCAGCTGGGTGGGGTGGAGACAATTTCAGTGTCCTAATAAAAAACAAGCTGCCATTGTAAACATATTGTGTACACAAGCCAATCTTCTACACAACTCCATTAAATATTCAAACTTTCCTTTTCCTGAACTAAAGGAATTTTAATGTTTTATAAAGGTTTTTAAAACTTGTTTGGAAGGCCGAAAGCAAAAACTAAACAAACAGTTGGTATAATTCAAGGATCCAAATATTACCGAGAATAAAATTAAGTCAAAAATAAGAATCAGATTGTACACATCTATTTAATATATATGGTACCAATATATTGTAAAATATTTTTGTGGTAGTACAATGGTTAGAATACAGTATGACTCTGCCCACTGTGAGGAATTTGATCCTGACTGGCTCAGGTTTGACTCAAGTCTTCCGTCTTTCCGAGGTCGGTAAAATAAGGACTCAGATTGTTGGGGCAATATGGTGACTCTGTAAACCACTTAGAGCTGTAAAGCACTATGAAGCAGTATATAACTCTGAATGCTATTGATATATCAAACACTTAAATTTAGTTACAAGCTGATAGTGTGAAAGTTTTCACAAACAGAAAATTGGGGAAATTGTTTTTAATACCAGACACATGAGCAACCCTACACATGGGTGAGCCTCTTGGATACTCTCCAGGTAGACTTTCATCTCCTAGAAGCCTCAGCAATTTCATGAGTTATTCCATATGTTGAGATGCCCAGATTGAGGAAGGCTGCCATAGGCTGCATTTGCACATTAATTGATTTTGTGGCAAGGAAAACCTGGCTAAATTGCAATAGTGAAATTAATTATACCACAAACCTTTAGGGCTCTATCATAAATTCAGAAAACATATATTAACATTAGTTCAGGACAATTAAGTTCAGAAGAATCTAATTATATCTAAAAATGTTTCAAATAACATCACATTTTATTTTAATGTGATAATGGACATGCTTCATCATTTAAACATACATTTTTACACAGCTGACAGCAAAAATGAAAATAAAAATAGTGCTGTAAAATGGCTTATATTCTAAAAATTTAGAAATCTTTTACTTAATATGGAAATTTTTACCATTATGAAATATTGCATGATCTGGACACAAGCACTGAAAAGACCTTTTGAATAAGACGACTAAAAGAAATAATGTAATAATGCATGTTCAAGTAAATATGGAATAAAATGGTTTGCCAACTGTTTATGGCTTTAGGGAATACCATCATCGGACAGGATAGAAAAAAAGGAATTAAACAGTGTCCCGTTCTATTGGAAAGCAATTGGTTGAAATTATATTTGAAACTTTTGAGACTTGAGGCAGTTTGTTACTTGATCCCAAAATACACTTCTGTCTGGAACAAACTAGTCATAAATCATGGCTCTAGGAACCAGAATTAGACCACTGAGATTTTATATTATCTTTTTATTTTTTATAGAAAAAGAACCACAACTGCAAAATTTAACATTTTTCTCCAATTTACAAAGGACTCCCAAGCTATTGAAATTGTTAATATGTGTAATACATTTGTAATTTAGTACATCTGCTTTTGACAATCTCAATGCAATGCTTGGTCCGACCCCGACCCCGAAGTAAAGGATACAGCCCATCTTTTTACAGTGGTCCATTCCTTCGCCCTTGTTCGTAATTTATCACAACTCTCCGGGTTTAACCGTTTTTAAAATAGTAATTTGTTTCCCAGGGTTCAGAATCCCGCCTCCTCGAGAAAAAAAATATGTAGTCCCAAACACAGAACGGGAGATTAGTCAATGAGCGATGGCATTCTGCCAATACTGTTCTTGAAGTGTTCCCAAGTAAGGAAAGGTTGGCAAACTCCCGTTCTGAGTTTAAATTGAGTGAGAATGTGGCCTGTCCGCAGCTTCCATTCGCCACGTTTTAAAAGCCAACAGTTAATTTTAGCAGGTAACTGGTAAGCATCAATCGGGAAGGTCTTTCTCCATCGAGGCTACCGGTAGCAGCTCCGAACTATTCACTCCGCAAAACGAACCCTCACTCGCTTGGCGGGAAAAGCGGGACTTTCTTCCCCACCTCCCCATCGCCCCTCAGGTCGGGCTTTAACTGTCCCTGTCAGGTTCTGGCCAAGCCTCCGGGCGAAGTAGAGCCGGCGCCCTCGGGGTTCGCGGCCGGTCATGTTGGAGACGGGCAAGCGTACAGAGGAGTCCGGCAAACGCCCGGCGTCCAGAAGACCCCGCGTGATTCTGCGGGGGAGGAGACGCCAGCGGGAGGGAAACTTGGCAGCGGCCCTGACGCAAAGCATGGCGCTGGCCGTGGTGGGCACGGCGGGGGCTTATCCCAGCTGGGTGCTGGTGAGCGGCGGAGAGCTGCAGATTGTACTGGGAGCGTCTTGGGTTATCAACAAGGCCGGCCCCGCTTCCGGGTCGCTGCTGTTGGGCCCGAACGGGGCTCCTCTCATGTTGGCCATCGCTTTCTGCTGCCTCTTCAGCGTGTTCTTTGGCTCCTTGGCCCTGACGCTGGACTTCTTGGGATGGCGGCGGTGGCGCTCGTGGGCGCCCTTCTTCCACGGCTTCGCCACGCTGCTGATCGTCGGTGCGACGGCGCTCGGCTTCTGCCTCTTGGAGGTGATCGCCAGGCGGATCCGCACCAAGAAGGAGTTTCACGGTTATGATTTATCCACCAGCCCCGGGCAGAGCCTTTTCTTGGCCTTCCTGGCCTGCATCTTGGCAGCCGCCGCCACTTATATAAGCTTCAAAACTCCGGCTCTGATGGAGCCGCCACACCCACACCCCAGCCGGGATCTGGAAAAGCTCGAGGAGTTAAGATTCTTCCCGAGCCGCGTTGGACCGGAAGCATTTACCGACACCTCCGCAGTGTCGTTCCCTTCGAGGAATATATTTGGACTCGGGAGCGACACGACGGACGCCAGGACGTCAGAAAGAGAGGAGCTCTACGAGTGCGAAAGCTGCAGAAAGCTGCGGTCGTCTTCTTCCCATGAATGTCTACAAAAATTAAGGCGACCCCAGGAAGCCAAAAAGCCTAGGCGAGTGTGGTCGCGGCGGCTACTCCAGGTGGAAAGTAGTCGTTTAGCTAAAGCGGTGGAGGGCGAAAACGAAGAGAAAGTTTGCAGTTCTGAAACCTAAGTTTCTGCTCCGGCAATCTGGAGCCCCAAAGCGCACATTTTGGACAAACCTCAACAATCTGAACGTGTTATGAAAGACCCACGCACTATGCCCCTTTCCCGTATTTATTCCTAGGGTTATTTTACTTCGGATTGAAGAAATAATTTCACTAAACATTCATTAATGGAAAATGAAAGATAAACATCCTACAAAACTGACAGCTGAAAACTAAATTCAGGCATTTAATAATATATTAACCAACAATTAATAATTATTTCAACTGAGGAAAACTAAATATATAAAATTTCATCTTAGGTGTCTAGATTTGCACCATTTTGGACCTGATCCCCTGTCACCTACCCCCCAAAATTGGTATGATTGGTTGAGTGATTGAGTTTTTTGGAAATTTTATTATATAGGACTGTTTTAAATTGTAATTGTTAGCCGCCTCGAGTTCCCCTTTGGGGTGAAGAGAGGCGGGGTATAAATTTAATAAATAAATAAATTTTTCAGCGTTAAGAATGTATTTCTATCACTATAAGCAATTTTGTTCAAATCAGACCAGCCATTTTTCAAAGTACTCCTGTGTTAATTAATATTAAAATTCAGATTAGAACAGGAACTACAATTCTACAATACAGAACCATCATTTCCAGAGATCACAGTATCATATTTGAACCACTTGTTAGGAAATATCCTGAGGCAAGCCAGCTATCAGGCATGCCTAAACAAGGATAAGCTACCCCCAGGTTTAGATTTGTATTTTATTCAGCAATTTACCTTTATTAGATGTATTTCCTGGATGTTGTATGTTCTGAAGCTTATCTGATTCTTTAGTCCTGTTTCCTCCCCTCCCCCATTTGTTGATATTTGTTCTTAGACCACCTTGTATCTTGTGAGAGATTTATTGTAGTTTGATGTTTTGAAGTACTATCTCTAAGGTGAAAAGGAGGAACCAATTGCATACATAGTTGCCTTTGAAAGATGCTTGACCATGAGATGTTTAAGATCCAAAAGTTTTATTTGTGGATTCAAAATGCAGCAATAAGCTAATTTTGGATTTAAATATGCACTGTGCAAACACAAATAGGCAAGATAACTTTAAAAATATTCAAAATGGGCATCAGTACGGTATTTTTCTTGTAAAAAATATTTTCAATTTAATTTCTCATTTTCCTCTAGACCACACTGGAAAGGAAAAATGAGCTTTTGTAACCTCAAATGGCGTTTCCTCATTTTCTCTTAAATATTATTGTAAACATTCTATTTGGGGATAAAATCAGTGAACCAATTTCAGTCTTGTATTACGAATGTTCAGTTTTAAACAATAAATTATTTAGTTTGAATGTAAAAATGCAGTCACACTCGAGCTACAATTTTACCTATCCCATTTTAACTCCTTTCCCCCCAGTTCAATCATTGGATTCTAAGAGACTGCCTGGACAAGTCTTGTTTTCTTGGCAAGATTTTCCAGAAGGTTTTTTTTTTGCTACTGCTTCCTTTCTAGGGATGAGAGAAGTGACTAGTCCAAGATCACTCAGCAGGCTTTGTAAGAAGATGAAACTAGAACTCAAGATCTCCAGATTTCTATCTTGATGCTTTAATCCCTATATACCAAACTGGCTTTTTGACTTTTTAGTATATCAATTCCCTGGTTGGTCTGGTTGGATGAAAACTACACATCTCCCTTCCCCACTGGCAATATATGATTTATCTCTAGCCAGACAAAAAGGAACAACTAAATTGCCATGTGCAAGCTTGAAGTTCTGTTTGTGATTTGGCAAGAAACCCAAATGTTTCTAAAACTTATTTTGTGCATATTGATTATAGTAATTAGTGATTTGGAGACAGTTTTGATATGACTGTGTTCATTCCAGTTGGCGAATGCAGAAATACAATATTGAAATATTTTACCCTTGCTTAAAATGGTATAAATAGAACATGGAAAGTGAAGTTCAGGATTAGAAGAGGAAATAAGAAATTACTACACCATTTCTTTAGACAAAAATACATATACCAACATAATCTTGTTTTAAGTTTTAATGTTTATTTTCCCCAAGACAGCCTAGCCTGCATTCTACTTGGATAAATTTCACAAGCTAGTTTTCTGCTGCATCTAGTTAAACTTTAACCATGTTTCTGATGACAAGGAATGCTGCAAAAATACTCTAGTCCAACAAAGAGTTATGATCACAAAATAATTTGTATCCATTCTACTGCATTTCAGAATTACCAGCTGATTTAAAAAAAAACACAAGGTAGAGATATAGATGCTAATGGTGGCTAACCTGGTACGTTTTCTTACAGCAAACTGTTGATCATGCAACACTTGTGCTCAAAGGGGAAGGCACAGCATTTCCTACAATGAGCCACCTTATAAAGAGTTTTCTTTTTGTACATATTTGTAATGTTATCTTTAATTTAGTGTGCAGAACCTCAAATTGAGGTATTATTCCAATTACAAAAACCACTTGCATTTTCATGCAAGTTAAGAATACAAAGTTCTCTCTAAAGTGGCTCAAAATAGATTGTTCATGGCTGTCTACATCTAAAGATAAAAGTCTAGAACAATTGGACAGATTAGGTGGTATCAACGGTGTTCAAACCATGACTTGATTTGTACATCTATTCACATCTCCAATCTTTTCAGCAGTACATATGCACCAAATTTTATTTTGAGGTTTCCATATCATTTTCATAGAAAACAAAGTTGAAAACAATTAACATTGAAACACAGCACGGTATTCTACCACAACAGAAACAGCTGGTTACAGGACTCAACAAAATCTAAAAATGAGCTATGCTGTAGATTACCGCATGCAAAAATAGCTTTGTGTCATCTCTGAAAATGAAAAGATGATAAACATTGTTTTCTAGTATTATGATAATTTTGTGTACTGCAACACAATAGTTAGAAGAGGAAAATGTATGGATTCCATGCAAAAATCTACACAAAATAGTTTTGATGATATGGAAAACTTTTTTTTTGTAATAATGAACAATCATCTGGTGCAAATGCACAGGGAAGCCTTCCTCAATGTTTTCTGACTTTACAAGCAACTAGTAATAAGCCATACAGGAAATAAAATAACTAAAAATTAAAAGGGATAAAATAAAATAAAAACACAGGCTGCAGGAGTAAAACCATAGTCTGCTGCTAAACCGGTCTCTTTTTTTGTGTGTGTCCAGTGTTACAACACTTATGCACTCCTTTTGATGATTGACTAGGGTTATTATCAGCCCCCTGAAGGCAAATCAAGCTTGCATGCATTCACATACAGCATCACAACCATACTCTCGTACACACCCCACTCCAAGACTAGGAGTCTATGAGCAAAAGAGCCCTAGATTTGAAAAACACACGTGGCCCCACAGCACTGAGTCCAGACATTCACTCAATGTTGTCCATTCACACGGTGCTTCATTAGCAAGGCCTGGGCTCATTCTCCTTGGACTTATATGGGCATCCTATTCTCCTTTATGCTTACATGGCTTGATGATAGAATAGTACTGCATTTTCCCCACAATTGCACTAATTAAATCAATGTCCCTCCTCAGGCACTGAATTTCTTTGACCTGTAGCCCTTTTCCTTTTAACAACCTATATAAGCATTCAGTGTGAAGTTTTTCATTACATTTTGCCACTCACTCTCACTCGCACCCACTCGCCATCTTGACTTCATTCGGGCTTTTCTGTGATTCCAAATGAAATCTTCACATTTTCTTTCCCGATTTAATGCAGCAGCGGATCCCATGAGCCAAGCTTGATGGATCAAACCTTTTTTTATTCAGTGCTGCATTGTACCTAAATTCCAAAATACCACTCTAGAACTGGAACCCTTCTGTAGGTACATTGGCAGATGAATTGAAACCGAATGTTCCACCTTGTATTGTTTCAGGAACAAGGCTTGGATCTTCATCTATCTGTTAAAAAACAACAACAGAAAGATCTGGAATTAGATACTATATAGTTATAAGGCACTATGCTGCATTTGCAGCAGGAACAAAGACTTGGTCCTGTGAGCATCTCTTTTGGCTTGTGGGTGTAGATTTATTGCTGGCAATGTTACAGATGAGTTTTTGTTTAATTGCTGCCTTGGACAGCAAAAATGCACAGTTACAATAGTGATGAAAAAATAACTTTGTGACCAAAATCTGTAAATACAACCTTCAGTGTCTCTATCTGTCATATTTGCCTTTACAGTCAGTATATATCAAGGATGGATAATTAATTTTCCCAAGGGGACACTTGAGAAACAGACTGTGCTGGAGGGCCAAACCTATACTCCATTACCCCAGGCTGCTCCAGGTGAGAGACAAGTGCTGCACAAGCGCGGGAAAGTGCTTTCTCTCCTTGCCCTCCTGTGGCTGCCAGCAAACTGGAGAAACACAAGGTGAGCCAGGCTCGACTTCTCCAGCTGCCTGTGACGCACTCATTAACATTTCATTTCTAATTTCCAGTTAACCTCATACTGGTGGGACAGGGACAGTCAAAGGGTCAAATGTGGTCTGGAGGTAGTAAAATGCCCAGATTTGGTATATGTTCTCCTGGCCCTGACATATCCTGCCCCTGCCCACCTGCAGAGTAGAGAAATTGCCTGAACAAGTGATCTCTTTCTGAGTTACTTTTATCCACAGCTCAGCTTATCCCTAAAGTGTGCTAACTATAAATGAACAAACTCAGCACGGTGACCTTAATTAGTTGACCGTACCACTGACCTTGCTGCCTGACACTGGTTTAAATCCTTAAATCAATTTCACCCTAGAGTCTGTTTGCTTCTCAAGTCACTCTGGCTTGCAGTGGGGGCTAACACAATCTTTTCAATGTGTATTCCCAACTATATGGCTGCTGACTTTCTTGTAATCTTTTCCTCTCTAATGAATGTAAAACATCAATTCTCTTCCTGCTAATTATGCCAGCACTGGGGTGAACATCCCAAAGAATGGCTGAATAGGGGAAAAAGGGCTGCTATAAGATTTGCCCTTTTATCCGACTTCCTCATGAGTTGTTCCAGAAACATTCCCTGCCATATGGGACCACAGCATTCTGACACTGTGAAGCAAATAAAAGCCAAAGTAAAGCATAGTGATGTGATTTTTCACTTAGCAACTGCTTTGCTTAACAACTGGCTTGCCAATTCCAACTGCCATTGCTAAACGAGGACGACCTGTAGTTGAAAAGAGCATTCTGTGAATTTTTCAGGATTAGTTTTGATCAAGGGAACCACTCTTCCCCCTTTCTCTGTAACAGCTGCATAAATTTTCATGCATTGAGTTGGAGAAACAAAAAATAAAAATAAAATGGTTAAAAAATAAAGCACTTCCAATTACAACCCCTCAAACATAACAGAGAGCTTAGTACACATATTCAATATTCATAAACAGAATTTACTTACATCATCTGAAGAGAAGAATTGATCAATGATCTCATAAGCCAGTTTGTAGATGTCTTCATTTTCATGATTTTGTAGTTGTTCAATTTTCTCCAATCCTATAGGCAAAGCAAAGAAAAAGTTCATAGTCAACTATAAATAAAATATTTTCAGGACATAAATTATTTCTGTAATCATATTTCAAGAAATAAATATGCATATTTTTAGAATATCAACATATCTGGATCTGTGATAAAATATGAAATAATTTAAACTAATAGAAATATAATGAATTTAAATCTGTTATAATCTAAACAAATTATACCTCCACATTCTTCAATAAGGTTGGCTATGGTTTCTGCCTCATCATCAGCCATTTTTAATATATTACTTAGCCCATCCAGCACTACTTGCACGACCTGAGCATCTTTTACTGTTAACAAGTTGCAAAATGGAGGAATTACATTTTGTTGAATTAGGTATGCCACCTAAAAAACAAAAATAAATGATATCAGGAGCATAAATTAAGATAATGTTAGAAACAGAAAACTTTATATATATTTAAAACAATAAATGAATAGATATTATGTCTTAACCTGAAAGGTATTATCTACAGACTAGGGATTACATAGATCTTAATGATATATCTGCCTTGATTTTTTTTAAACTCAAGTATTGTTCATTATCAAATTGAATACACATTTGATGAATTTAGAAATTTACATTTTCTAAGATACATGTTCCTACTGATTTAAAGTTTAAGGATGGTAATTTAATTTAATGTAAAATAATCCATTTTTTATCTAAAGTTCTTTGCATAAATAAGGTACTTTTATGTACAAGTATATCTAAACAATTTCCACTACAGATAGTTCCTGCTTAATGACCACAACTGGTACCAGCAATTCTGTCAGTAAGTGATACAGTTGTTAAATCAGACAGTACATGATCACATGTGATTTTACTGCTGGTTTCTTTCTTGCTTGTCAGAAGCTAACCGTGAGGCACACAAAAAATGATCTTGTGACCACTGGATGCTGCAACGATCATAAGTGTGAAGACTGGTCATACAGTTAATTTTTCAGTGTTATCTAACTGAACATTTGCTAAACAGGACAGTAATTAAGCAAGATCTACCTGTAATTCTATTATGCCTCATCACAACCTATGTACTGACCTATATGATGAAGGCCACTGCAGTAAGAAAGGAACATACGAAAACATTCTGTGCATCAATAAATTATAAATAAATATTCTGTGCACTGAATACAGTTTATAATCTTTTGATTTAAATAATAAATAATAAATAATAAATAAATAAACAATAACATGATTTTAATTACTTTACAGAAAACTGAGATATTACAAATTGAACTGTAATGAGATAACTTACCTTAATATTGTTTATTTTGATAGTATCCTTAAAGTACTATTATCTATTTCTATACCAGACTGTAATTGAGATACAAACTTAAGGAATCTGACACTGGAAACTGTTTTGAGACATTTTTGTTTCAATTAATCAGAAGTTAAGCTATTCTAAAGACTTCCTTGAATATAAACTTTAAAAGTCTCCAAAACAAATCTAATTGAGTTATGTAATTCAGTTCTCAGAAGGCTTGCACTGGAAAACAATAATGAAGGAGTTGTATATTCCAATCTGAGATACCTGAAGAAAACACAAACTGGACCTTCTAAATACCTTCTTCTAATTGGACCGTGCATCCCATCTGTATTTCCATTTTAATTCCCTTATATTCCCTTATCTCAAATATGCATGAGGCATTACTTACTTGATCTTTTCTTCCACTGATTGTCAGGTTACTTATAGCCCAAGCAGCTTCCTTTTGTGTACCAAAGTCACCCTAAAATATGAAAAAGCTGATACATTATTTTCAGCCCAGGCTCTCCTTAATAAGGTAAATGGAAAAATTTTAAGGGGCAAACTTAAAAATGAGTTTAACATTCATTTAATCCGTTAAACATTCTCCTGTCTCCCAAAGCTTGATTTCCCCCCCAGCATTAGGACCAAAATGGGTATAGATAATATTTGAATTATGAACTGTAACTGAGCATGCAATTTTGGTTGTAAGTTGTGGTAATAAAGAGGGGCATCACATGACCATGGCCAATTTTATAACATTTTTTTGCACTGGTAAAGCGCACATTGCAGTCATTAAGCAAATCCATTGTTTTCTATGGGGATTTTTAACCCAGAAACTGAAAGTAAATGCCAGGTTCTGGAAAATATTGTACATTGCAAAGGGTCAAAAATGTGGGAATGTGACTAAGGGGCGAGGGTACATAGACATTGGAACTTCAAATCCGGTTCCTAAGTTCCTTTTTCAGAATTTGTTGTAACTTTGAACTATTGCTAAATGACTGGTACTAAGTCAAGGACTAGCTGTACCTTAACTACTAACTGTAGGAGATGATCAGGCTGAGCCCAAGGGAAGTGTCAAACACACCACCAGCTCCAAGTCCCTTCACGCCCACATGAGATCTAAGTCCAGCCCACCATGAATTCTGTTGACTCTTTATCTGCTGCCAATTTGCTTTGATCGTTAGTGGTTCAGATCCTTGTGGAGAACATTAGTATACAATAAACCTACAGTCATTTGAACTGACTGGACCCCTGACTCCACAGTGTTTCACTTTCTCCCTTTCTTTTCAACATCTGCATGAAACTGCTGGGTATGGTCACCTGCCAATTTGGGGTTCAGTATTATCAGTATGTTGAAGATACTGAATTATATCTTTTAACCCTGGGCAGCCAAGTAAAGCTGTCAAGGTTCTGTCCCAGTCTGAAAGTTATATGAGTTTGGTGGGGAGAAACTGTATCCGACTCATTCCTACCAGATAGCTAAAAGTGCTGTGACGATCTGGTTCTTCACCCAGACCTTTGGTGAAAAAATACCCTTCTGCTTCACTGCCCTTGCCACCTTCTAATTTTAATGGTTTAATGATTTTATTGCAATTTGACTGATGTGAGCTATCTAGAGTGGCTGAGAGTTGGGCTGCATAAAAGTTAAAACTATTATTAACTCTTAGTGGACTACCCATAGCAGAAGGTAGCTACAATGATTTGGGGGGCACAGTGTAATCTGTTTATCTTCTCAAATTCTTTTAATCCCTTGATTCATAAAGCAATTGGGCCAAGTAGTTATATATATTTTTGCTTGGAGTTGGCATGCAAGGCAAAAAAAAAGGCAGGAAAGAGAATAGAATGCCAACCTAATTTCTGTTAAGAGAGTGGAGTAACCTTACTACCTGCAGATATTAATATGTAGTACTGTAGCTTTAATGCACCACTACATTCATTTTTTTACTGGAAGGTATCCTGTTTATTACTTTTTATGCATGGAGTTTAGTATTATATTTACTATATTATGAGTCCCATTTTATGAGTTGGTAGACCCTCCCAATCTCTGACAGTGTCTATATCATGCTATCAATACTGCAAATACCACAAAATATTGCCTGTTATAATTAAGCCTTCAAATTGAGGAGCAAATATAGTATCTGATCTGTATGAGTTTACTTGTTCTAAAATATGACATGGTACCTCGTCCAAATTGGAAAACCAAGACTTCTGTGGCATTCACTGTATAATGTAGAAAGACGGCTAAAATAAATGTTGAGCTATTTAGTTAAGCTACTGCGTACAGCAGAATTTCTGAACATGAAAAGAAAGATCCTCACTCTCTCTCCAAAAGAAACACTGCATTTAGTCCAGGCTCTCCAACAGCATTTTGTTGAGATATGACTGCCTTTGAAAGCATCTGATGATTAATACCTGATTTGCATTGTAAAATTTGGTACTTGTAATGTTTCATTGCTGTGCAAGGCATATAGCAGTAGTAGACAACAACTGAAAAATCTATTGAAAAGAGAAAGGCTATTTATGGTACTGATAGATTGTTCATTACATAATTTACCATGGATTTAAAATATCTTAGTCTCTTTAATCAACTTTGTCATTTACATAACTTCGTTCTCTAAGTCTTGAATTATAATTATTTCAGTGATATAATCAGCAGGTTACTTGAGGATTGGTGCTTGCCTTGCTAGAAAAAAGCGAAGTTTACTGAGCTAAGTGAGCTATCAGAGACATATATGTACCCACCTAAATAATTTAAGCAAATGTTTGACTAACCTTATCTAAAAGATGTATTATCATTGGTACAAGGTTAGCATCTATCACCGCCTGGACTTGCTGCTGATTTCCTGCAGTGATGTTAGATAGGAACCATACAGCTTCCTGCAACAAAAAAGTAAAGTTTAACAATACTTAAAAGAACTATTACAAATTCTGAAAGTATGGCTTGACTCCTGTGGGGCTACATGGTTTTCAGTATAAACATGGTAAAATAAAATCTAGGTACTAGGTACCATTTAAGCTGCATGTTAACCTATTTGTGTTGAAATTGTTAAGCATACATCTGCTTCCAAGATGAGTTCTATTTAAATAGGATAAGAATTAACTTATAGGAGTGTGACGGCGAACCGATGGCATGCGTGCCACAGGTGGCACAGAGACCTTTCTGTGGGCACGCAAGCCATGCATGCACACCTCCCATTAGCCAGCTTGTCTTTGCCACACATGTGCGGGGGGTGGGGCGCATGCATGGGGGACGTGTCCACATAGGCAGGAAACATGCCCGCATTATATTTTGGGGATGTGCATGTGTGCTTTGGGCACTCAGTGCTGAAAAGATTAGCCATCACTGTTATAGGATATATATACCTTTACCTATAAACAACAACTATGTGGGATTATCTCATTGAACTGTTTTTAAGGTCAAGTATAAATATGAAATAATAAAATATAAAATTTATATTAAGCATTTTATTCAGGTTTATTTATTTATTGGATTTATACCCCGCCTCTCTTCACCCCAAAGGGGAACTCGAGGTGGTCAGGTTTTGGGGGTGTTATGAGTTATGGTTTACCATTTGGCACTAGGTATATAAATCATGGACTTTTGTTTTTAATCCTTGTATATTCCTCCAGAGACACCTGAAATGGGCAGTCATATAAGTCATAAAATAAACAATTTTCCAAAAACATTTATGAAGTCGTAGCATTTTACAATTTTCAGTTGATGAATTGTTTAGTAATGAAATGAACCTAAGGTTAGCCAGAATTTAAAGGGGTTGGATTCGGGTCATTCCATGTCACATCAACATAGTTTTGTATGAAAATCTGCCTTGACTTTGAGATTTTGATGAAACTTGGTGTATCTAGCTTCCTTATAGTTATGAATAGAAATAATTAAAAAAGTGGTTTTGGCCTGCCGTTCAAAAGTTATGACATATTGATTTTTTAAATTTTCATTGGGATAACAAAATGTAGAATGCAATTTGTATTAAGCATTGTCATATTGTTTTAAAGTACTGGTAGTAATTCAGTTACATTTGTCCATATCTGAAATGTTACATGTGATATTTTGCCTATTTCTCCATGGTGTCAACTTTTACTCCCTGTATGACCTGAAACCATTATGATCCCAAAATGAAACTTTGAAAGGGGTAAGAGTATAGCGCAAACTGAAAGTGAAAGCAAACTGAAAGTGAATTTTTACAAAATTTTAAAATTGTCATTTTTTGAAAAATTACAATTTTTAATTTTTTAAAGAAAATTTGTTTAATTCTAAATTTTGTCATGTCACATACCAAATTAAAGCCCAACAAAAGAACTTTAAAATGACACATAGCCTGAGGTGTGTATCTCATCTGGTTCCTGAGAAAATGGCAGTTTAATATGTCTGGACACAGAGATTTTAAGGAAAATTAAAAAAATCTGTATGTCATAACTTTTGAA